>JAMZAV010004401.1:0-63863 GCA_024449915.1 Sweltsa coloradensis
GTTATTAATCTCATGAATGTAGTTTGTGTCAGTGTAGGCTTGTACCAAACTCTGGTTAACTATTAAATTTGAACTAATACATACTTGTAAAATTCTTGTGGTTATTCTTTCCGTTTTTGTGGTCCCCCCAAATGATATTTAACATCTATAGTAGGCTAGATCCCCAGCCCCCAAATACCTCTTACAGACGCTAGCGTAGCAAATTGAAGCATCATCTGACCTATTAAAGATGGCGATTTGGTGTTTCAATTAATGCTTTACATTATGTTTAAGATGTGATAAGTATTTTTCTGGATTGTTTGATATGTTTTTTAGCTTGTGCAGCATGGGAATGCACAAATAGAAACAATAACAAGTTATTGCATAAGGGAATTTAGAAATCATTTGGTGTTAATGGCTAATATGCTCACCTGTCAACCTGACAGTCATTTTTGAAAAATTTTTTGGGCTACAAATCGCTCCATTCTACTTAACATGCAAACTGACCTATTCAAGATGGCTTCTAATTGTCACGCCAGCCAGTTGGACCATGACTTGGGATCTAGCCTACTTTTGATGTTAAATACCCATTGGGTCCCATAGGGAAGTCTGCACATGTCCTAAACTGGGCATGCCATAATTTGTGGGCATGCTTTTTCCTAGTCTGCCTGTGCAGGCCTCTAATTCCTCTCCCTACATCCTATTTGTTGTGTAGTAATTGTACAAAACCTACATGTAGTTTTGTAGTTTTCAAGTAAGTTGATTCACATTTGTAAGGAGATGATGTAACAGTTAGGGAAAGGAAGAGACAAAGTATACAAAACTGATATTATCAGCAAGCACAAGTCACCTGTGGATTGTATTATGTTGTGTATATTTGTCTCTTTTAAAAAAGAGTACCTATTTGGTTAGCTAGAAGATGCCCTTATCCCAACCAGTAACTTAACCCCATCCATCTACTCCACTCATCTTTTTCTAATCCAAGCAATTTACCGGGGGAACCACAGTAAGGCAAACTTCAAAATGCTGTCGAAAAAATGTACCAGAGTGTACAACGGATTTATAATTACAATAATAGGGCATTTACATATTTTGGGGTTGGCCATAATAAAATTATGAATTAGTTTGATGTTCAGTTCCTCGAACATTTTCCCTTTTTTAATCTCACATTCACAGAGGCACATGACACCATCTGGGCCCAGGGTAGAATTTTTTCCCAGAGCATGGCTCTGCTAATCGTAAAAGTCAAGAAAAAGAAATAGTCCATCTCGCAAACATCGGCTAGTAAGGGGGGTATTTTTTCTCCCCAAAATTAGAGGCGAGCACTGTCCAGCGACTTGAAACTTCCCCCTTGCCCAACTCCATAAAATCCTACAATCAAAAAGAAATCACTACCAACCAAAAGAGACACAATTAACTGACAAACAACTAAATGAGCTAGCTTACGAGATGTCCACAAAATAGTGATCTAATGAGAAAAAATGATAGCTACTATATCAGTGTTATTCAAACTTTTTTGTTTGCACCTAGTAAAAACTCGATCTTACTTCCATTGGCCTGTCATTAGGTTTGTTGTCCAAAAATACATACCTCTATTACCTAATATGACTGAGCACCCGTTGTTAAATTTACCTAGGCCTAAGTGTAGAAAATATTATAAACCTTTTTGTTGTAATACCGGTATTTGGAGAATGGGTAAAAAACACAAGTAATATTAAGATAAAATTACATTATTAACAAATGTTTAAATAGTTAGCACCTACCCACTCAAGTAAATATTTTGCATTTTCACTTGTGACTTTTTACTTTCACTGATGTGATTGTTTGCCATTCAATTCAAGCCATTGCCTGTTTCGAGGATTTTTTACCGGAAACAGCCACATTGCAAGTATTTTGCTGTGGGTATATTTAAAAAAGTATAGTCTGTTTCAAAAGTAACTTTCTATTTTTTTAAAAGTTCCCTATTAATAGTAACTTTCAACATTAAAAGTTACTGCCACGGAAAAAGTTATACATTACCCTAAAAGTTACCAAAAGAGTAACGCGTTGCTTTCAAAAAGTTACTACTCAACTCTGGTAATATGTACAAAGATAAATGACTCATGTGGAAAAATGATTTTTCATTAATTCCCAATATTTGTGGAAGAGATAGATTACCGGTATTTAAAAACATCAGAAACATTATTTTAGAATGTTAACCTTCTTGCATTACTGTTCTGGTAGCTCTGATGAAAAAAGCTCCATTTGTTTGTAATTTTCTAATACTAATATATTATTAACAAAAACAATAACTTCCTACAATCAGTACCTATTAATCATGATTTATGGTACAAGTTTTAGCTAGCTGATGCCGTCCACGGTGGCACATACGATAAGGGTGTTGGTTCAAAGCGTATAGCCAGAACTCAATAAATACCATGCCCAAGATGCCCGGGGCATATTAAAAAAAAGTGGTCGGGCTAGTAAATTATTTTCCCACATGCCCATCCGGGCAATTCTTGTATTAAGGTAACTCGAGTACCCGGGTAACCGATGTCATCTGTAGCTGTCGTTTAGCTTTTGTGTTTAGTGCGTTGTTAGGATTTATTTGAAACCAGTGCTTGCAGAACTAGAGAACAAGGTAAGAAACACCTCTATAGATATACTGGACTGGCAAGGGCAAGGGAGTGCAACTCTAACTCTGTGAGCAAGGACAAAGAAGCAAGTCTACTGGTTGGATCTAGCATGATGGTATAGTAAGTACGCCAAATGTGGGCAACTCTGTGAGAAAGGACAAAGAAGCAAGTCTACTGGTTGGCTAGATCTAGCATGATGGTGGTGATGGTAAGTAAGCCAAAAGTGGGCATTTAAAGGAAACGAGAACAAGAAGACTATTGAATTGAGCACCGTCATCTTCTATTACATCTGTGCGTCTGAAATAGCTGCTGGTCTCACGCCGCATAACCAGGTGATGCCATTCATTTCCAGTTCCATATGAAAACATTTTTCAAAATTCAAACACAACAAAGACAACTGTGTACAATAATTATTATTTATCTCCATAGTGTTATATTTCTTGATGTCAAGACAACAGATAATAACTTTTTGACTTTTTGTAACCATTTGGCCTTTTATAAAGATATAATGCATTGTTAAACTATAAATGTGTAATTTATTTAATTTAATTATTTAATTTATTTTTTAACAGATATTTGACGGTTGAAGAATCTTGGTACATATGTATGTATTCAAAATAAATTTTCTGTATGAATTGTGACAAGGATGAATATTTTGGTTGGAGGATCCCTGATTTCTCCTCAATGAAGAAGGGCGTCGTATCTCCGACAGATTGTGTCGTGACAATCTGACCACGGTCGACATCAGTCTGTGTGCCATGAATGGAATTGTTTAGCTTTATTAATTGTACTGTTTTTGTTGTTTCAGAAAAAGGCAATGAAGGAGCAGCACAAACAACAGAAGAAGCAAGCGAAACTGAGCAAGAAGGCTCTGAAGTACGGCCTCCCGGTGGCCGGCCTGGGAGTGGGAGCGTACGCCTCCACAAGGTTCACAAACACAAGGGTTTCCATGGCCACCACGGCCATCATGGCCACCACGGCCACAGCTCCTCATCCAGCTCTAGCAGGCAGTGAGGAGGAGTAGACCCGCGAGGTGACCATCATTATTAATGTGATCAGGGATGGCAGGGAAAATATAATTTGGAATATTGATATCTCTAAGGAAAACATTTTGATATCAATTACCTACATGTTTCAACATTTGATTTTGCAAGAAAAAATATCTTGTCAGTCTTGTACAGCTAACACTAGACCATATTCATAACCATTGTTTTGTTCTTATAGTCATATTTGGTAGTTTTAGTTTAAGACAAGCAAAAATTTAAGGAAAATATATATTTTACACATTTTCAAACAAAACAATTTTTTGCAAAAATGAGGTTAAATATCACCAAAATTCTTATTAGTGCTTATTATTGTTAACATTCTACAAAAATCACTTCAAAATGATCATTTTTAAGAGGGAATAGGACACATTTGGCAGTTAGCAAATAACTATTTGCTCAACCGAGAAGCATCCGACGTATAGTATGAAACTTTGCAAAGTTGTCATTAAAGCATACATGGGCAGCCTACAGTCACAGATTTTAAAATTTTGTCTTAATCAGCCAGAAAAAAATCACGAATATAGGCAATTTTGGAGTTTTTAACGAATGAAAATTCGTGAGAACTAATTTATTTTTAATAAATCATTTTAAAACAAATTTTAGAAATGTGTTACTGTAGAGCCATATATTTCCACTTTTGTGACAAATGTTCAAAATGTCAAACACCTGTGGTGTCAGTCAGCCGAGTGAACAGCAATTTCAAATTGCATGTCCTATAATCTCTAAACAATTTTTCTTTTAAGTTGATATTTGATTAATTACTATACTATTATAGAATTTCAATATTGATATCAAAGTTTTTGTCTCATGCTGATATTGTATTGAAATATTGATATTTTTGTCCATCCCTAAATGTGATCTTTGTGTATTAATTATTCCATTAATTATTATTAATATAAGTATTCTTGAGTTAGTGTTTCTGATAAGTGTGAGCTCTCAGATTCATACCAAAAACATCTATATAACTATAGCTATAACTACAAACCACAAGCAGCAGTTTAACATGCATCCTATTGGAACTATGTAGCTTGCTAGGTTGGGATGGTAAATTTGAAAGTGTTTTCTATTAAAACAATGAATGACTAGGAGATATGAGCTTGCTGGCCTAGAACAATAAAATTTACATAATAGACTATTTCGTGTTGCAAGCACAGCCAACTAAATCTTAAATTTTCAACAAAAGCCGGCAATCACTGTTTACATTGAAGAAAACTCAGCCTTTTGTTCAGAGGTTTTTATAAAAAAAAATAGGTGGCTTGTAGGAGCAACACGATTCCCAGCATACAATGAGTGCGCTGATGGTTTACGAAATCGTCTATTAAACAACCATTAACCAAGAACAATACTTGCAAGCTTGTGGATGATACTTCCTCATTCATTCATCACATACTGATGCTAGAATTGGGAGTCGGCATCAGCTGATAGTAGATGATGAAGTGTCGTTAAAAAAATTGCCATTGTTATTAGCTGCCTTGATTAAAGACGGTTTTATTATGTCTAAAAGTATTTTCTGTTTGCAATTCAGTTTGATATTGTCTTTGGGTGTCTGTTTTGTATGTAGGCTTCCAGTTGTGATGTTTCTTGAGTCACTTCCACCAATTACTATAAGCAAAAGTTCACTTGAGGCTAGTCTTGCACAACCTTTAGTTTGTGGTAGATATTATTACTTACAGTAATAAAGTCAACTTGAGGTTTGACTTGTATAGGTAAAATATTATAGATAGGGAAACCGAGGTTTTAGATTTGAAGAGGTTAACACAATTTCATCATATTTAGTGACACTGTAATATGTTTTAAGTTTAATTTCGTAAAGAGAGTATTTTCTCGGTACATAGTACCTACGTTCCAATTGCACCGCATGTTTGCCTGATCTAATCTGACCCTTGCTAATCTGTTTAAGATGGAAAGGAATGGGAAAAAATTCTCAACAGTTTTCTGTTACGAAGTTGTGTTTATGTGGGCATTTCATGATGAAGCTGCTTTGTACTTGGCTACTTGTCTATATTTAATGAAGTAGAACAGGGTTTAATTCCTGGCTTCTTACCTTCTATTTTTTAAACTATAAGCTGTTGTTTGTGTATGTTACTGCAATTATGACTTCAATATGGCTCTTGGTATTTTCACATCCAGAAGTAATGCTTATTTTTGTCCAAGTCTTCTATATGAAATGATATATGATATATATATTTTTTAAACTTCACACACACAAGATCCTGCCTAAAGTTAAATAAATTGGTCATTAAAGCTGTAGGAATTAAGATAACCTAGGTAGAGATGCTCAGTTGGCAAATTATTGCATTTATTATGGATATATTAGATACTATTATTGATTTTATGGAGAAGGAGCTTATAAAAGCTATAGATCTATATAAACACCACAAAAGCTCTGGCCAAAACGGACAAGTCACAGACAAGATAGTTAATGCTTAGATATGGGTGTGAATAGGCGACCCAACATTTACCTGATCGGTGATTGCAGGGAGCTTGAAGATTATAAGATGGTGGGCATGATGTTAAGTTCTGTATCAATATGCCTATCCAAGCAGTTATATTGTATTATGATGATATGCAATGTAAAACAATGAATGTTGTACTATTCCCCATTTCAGCTCAATACATCCTGGCTAATTTGCTCAATATTATATAGCATGTGTCACTTTTTTTATATGGTGGGAAATTCTACTAGTAGTTTATAGTTTTAGTAAAGTAAGGCCTATTACAATACCTAATATGAAAATAAGTTGTATACAAAACAATGTTTTACTCAGTAAGCCCAAATATATAAGTACTAAGTAAGTAAGTAAGTAAGTAAGTATTAGCGGCTATGACAGTGGCGGATCCAAGGGGGGAGGCGATTGAGCCCCCCCCTTGATTCTTATGTACAGGATTTCACTTTTTTCTATAATAATGATAATAACAATCCTGCTACGTGATAACATACCGGTACCAAACTGAATGATAAATCTAATAAAACATTGAAATATACCCTCTCTTAAGCCATTTCAACATGTTTTTCACAAAATGTCGTAAAAAATCACTGCAGGTCCTGAGCTAGGAGCCGCGCCCTCAGACCCCCCCGCATTACATTCCGCCAAGCCAAGGGGGTTACTCAGGTCCTGAGCTAGGAGCCGCGCCCTCAGACCCCCCCGACATTACATTCCGCCAAGCCAAGGGGGTTACTCAGGTCCTTGATCCGCCTCTGTCTTATGAATTATAATGATGAAAGTTTCTCCTTTTGTGTAAAAGTTCAAATGTTATTTTGAAATTTATTCAATTATAATTCTCTAATTTGGAACCGGGTGTTTGATTATTATTATTATAATTCTGGGATGAATTTCAATGAACAAAAATTAATTAAATGCATTAAAACACAAGATTATCACATTTCGTTAGGCTTCTTCCAACATTATCAAAATGTCACCCAATGATTATTTGGTTCTTGAAATACAACTGAACAACAACCAACTCAGTACAAGGTTTTAACAGGTCTAGTAAACTTGCCCTTTCTTGTAGGTGAACAGTAAGTTGCCTTAGCAGAGATCTCTACAGTATTATTGGGAAATATCACTCATAACTCAGTCATAAGTCCTAACATCATTACATCATGTCAGAAGTCGGAACACTATAATGTGAATGCATTGCATCCCAAACTTTTAGAATATGGTATCTTTGCCTATGGATTGAAACTAATAGGCCTAGAGGGAATATAATATATTTATATATATATATATATATTTTACTATGATAGGATTTATAAATGTTAAATAATATTAAATAACCATTTTCTTGTGTCATTTATTTTAAATTCAATTACATAAATAAATATACTATATATGATGGTACTTGTTTATTATCGGGACCCCCCCCCCCCCACAAAAAAAAAAAAAAAAATAGTAGGTAGGAGAAGGAAGTAGGGGAGCATGAAGTGCATTGCCGTGGTCAGCTGGGCCCCACCCACGGCGCTTCGCGCCCTCCCCCCCCCCCCAACCCCACTCACCTACTTTTCACTTTTTGGGGGGTCCTGTTAATGAACAAGTAAGGCCTACCTATAAGATTATCTGTCTTTAAGTGCTTTTACATCTAGTTGTGCTTCTGGATAACCTAATATTATGAAGTATGAATAAATCCACACTCTTAATTTTGTATACACAAATTTGATACACATTACATTAAATATGATTATAAATACAAATCATTGGACTTTTCACTGTTATTTAACAAAATATTTATTTAAATGTGATATTTTGACTTCTTTACAGAAGTCTTTATCAAACAAAAACCATTATCACATTTAAATAAATTTTGTAAATATCAGTGAAAAGTCCAATGATTTGTATTTATAACGTTACTACCTGTTATATAGTTTCATTTTTTATATTAAATATGATATTTTTTAAACAAGCTGTAAATAAATTTTAAGATTGAATCTAGGACACATTTTATAGTTGGCAAATAGCCATTTGTTCGGCTAGGAAGCATTCAAAATATATAAATTTTGCATAGTTGTCAATAAAGCATACATGGATAGCTCTACAGAAGTAGATTATCATTTTTTGTGGGAATCAGCGAGATCAGACCAAGAAATAACAAATGTGGTTAATTTGGGACTTTTTAACAAAATCAAAAGTGAACATATAATATATAATCAACTATTAGAATAACTATTGCAAAGGGGGGGGGGGGGGGGGGGGCTGTATAACCTTCATTTATTCCGCTTCTGTGACAACAATCCAAAATTTCAAACATCTGTGGTGTCTGTCGGCCGAACGATGAGGAATTTGCCTAAAACGAATGTGTTTCATGATCCAAACTAAAAATTGTTGCCTTAAAAGTACATTTGTTAATCATAAATTGCACTTGCACATCACCATTTTGTGACACATCTCAAATCTCAATGCTAATAATTTAAGCTCTTAATTTTGAACTGTATGATGTAAGTGGATCAATTTAATCTATGTTTGATTGGCAATCGTTGGTATTTTTTTTTCTTACAACTTACTGTGTTTTGAAACAAGTCTTCCTAAATACTAGTTTGTTGACTAGTACATTAGACTTACAAGATATCCACTCACAGTTTTAACTGCTGTGGTGTACACTAAAACATAAATAATAGTCACAGTTTTAACTGCTGTGGTGTACGTACTAAAACATAAATAACAGTACTAGCACAAACCTTACTCCACTAAATGTGGAAACTTATGATGTTAAAATAAGTTTTTAATGAGTACGATATTAATTTGGTTATCAAATTACTCTCCAAGCTGTTCACATTCACCTATATTTTTAGTGGTTTTTCAAATAGGGCATACTAAATGATATTTTGATTGTTATTTTAATTTAATGTTATAATTGTTATCAATTTGTTAGGTTGTGGAATAAGATCATATTTTTCTATCATTGGTCTCTGCTCTTTATTATGAATGTTATGTAGGCCTATGTAATTAATAATAATGACTTAAATATAACAAGAAATTATATTCAACCCAATGTAACTCATATTAATAAAACCCAAAAAATACATGTTTGTATTTTGTATACATTATTTAATTAATTACCTACATCAAAAAAATAATTTCCAGTACGCAGATATGTACACCCGGCGTCGGAAGTAAATCAAGGGGTGTCGGTATCTACAATGCGTAGCCCTTGATTTACTTCTGACGCCGGGTGAACATAATTTATGGAATAGCAGGGAATTTGGGCTTAATTTGTAATATGTGCACAAGTATATAAAATAGAGGCCAATTCATCTGCAAAGGTTAGTAAAGTCGTTTTTAAGTTTAAGTTTTTAGAGATAATGGTTTAATTCGTAGAAGCTTGTAAAGTTTGGCATTTTCTATTTCCCGTGCATTTATTTTCGAACAGCATGTGTTGTAAGTACGCAGAAAAACCTCGCCGTCTGGATGTAAATAACACATCTTTGTCGTCACTGCCTTCTCTATGATCCAATCAAAATGTATTTTGATGAACTTATATTTACACATAAACACATACATACAGGTCATTGTAGAGATTTGTCTAGTCTTGTATGTAGTGATGAGTTTTTAGAAAATCAACGTTAAATTCTTTGATTTGATTTTTCAAATTATATTATAATTCATAACTTTTAAAATAAATATAATATGTATGTTTGTACTACATCATGCGCATCATGATAAAGCATCATGCGCATCATGATAACGCATCATGCGTTGTAATTACATCCTGTTTTGTAAAATGAGAACCCCGATTCAATCCAAATATCTTTTAACAAATAAGAATTATGTTTTCTCCCGATCGAACTTGCCGTAAACGCTGTGTACTGATGTCACGATGAGCAGCGAATGTTTGTTTTTCATTGTCAGCAAAATTGAAATTTTTCAAGTGCATATAATTACCAAAAACCAATCATACCCATGAGAAAAATCATTTTCAAGAATGGACTACTTAAAAATAAACTCGGGTACAAAATCACCGACAAGCACCTGCAAGACTTATTACGGGTTTCCTCCACCAATCGAGAGCCAAATTTTAATAAATTGTCCCAATAGAGGAGGTGTAATTCTTGCACTAGCTAAAACACCAGACCCAGGATGACCTATAGCCTTTTCGGACCCTGTACTCACAATTATGAGGGTCAACTTTCAAATCTGAATCCGGTACATAATACTTTTTTTTAATTTGACCCATTTTTTTATTTTGTTTTATTAAATAAAAAATAAATACATTTTCCTCCATGCTAATGGGTCAAAAAGTGAATTTTTGTAGGTGATTGAAAATACAAATCTGCAAACCGGCTAAAAATGGGAAAAATTCATGAAATTAGTTTTTTCCCGGAACTTTAATAATAATAATAATAATAATAATAATAATAATAATAATAATAATAATAATAATAATAATAATAATAATAATTGGATGAGCGTAGCGAGCGTAGCAAGCAAAGCGAAGATTCCATTCTACTACACTGGAGAAAAAAAAACGGAATGTTTTTTTTTTCTTTTTTCTTTTCTTCTTTTTGTATTTTTGTCTGTTTGTCCACACGATTCCGGCTAAACCGATACTCCGATTGCGATGAAATTTTATGGAGGCCTTGAAATCTCTGAACTTAGAATTGCCACGTTTTTGAGCGCAATCGGAAAATTTTTTCTCATGAAAATCGCAATTTTACGATTTTTTTTGATTTTTAAAAAATTTCTTCGACTTATAACACCTACATGCTTTATCCGATTTTAATGATTTTTGCACAGAACCTTTATTTTATGAATTAAGATATTCTTGTGAAATTTGAGCGCAATTGAAAAAATATTTATCATAAAAATCAAAATTTTACGGGTTTTTTCTTTTTTAAAACAATTCTTTGACTTATAACACCTACATGCTTTATCCGATTGAAATGATTTTTTCGCAGAACCTTAATTTTATGAATTAATATATTATTGTTAAATTTGAGCGCAATCGAGAAATTATTTCTTATAAAAATTTCAATTTTATGATTTTTTTAAACAATTACGATTAATTTTAAAAAAAATCAAGTTAATTTTTTATTTTATTTAATTTAATTTAAAAAAAATTCAACTTAATAATGATTTTTTTACAGAACAACAGAAAATTCGCATAACACATGGCAGCTCAATGCATCAATTACGCTCATCCAACAACGCGGCGGGACTTAAGCGTTTTGACTTATAACACCTACATGCTTTATCCGATTTTAATGATATTTGCACAGAACCTTAATTTTATGAACTAAGATATTCTTGCGAAATTTGAGAGCAATTGAAAAAATATTTATCATAAAAATCGAAATTTTACGGTTTTTTTCTTTTTTTAAACAATTCTTTGACTTATAACACCTATCCCTACATGCTTTATCCGATTGTAGGGCCTAATGATTTTTTTGCAGAACCTTAATTTTATAAATTATATATTAGTGTTAAATTTGAGCGCAATCCAGAAATTATTTGTTATAAAAATCGCAATTTTACGATTTTTTTTTAACAAATACGATTAATAAATAAAAAATTAAGTTATTTTTTTATTTAATTTAATTTAATTTAATTTTAAAAAAAAGTTACAACTTAGTAATGATTTTTCCACAGAACAACAGAAAATTCGCATAACACGTGGCAGCTCAATGCACCAATTACGCTCATCCAACAACGCGGCGGGACTTAAGCGTTTTCCTAGTAATAATAATAATAATAATAATAATAATAATAATAATAATAATAATAATAATAATTCAATAATTTATTTAAAATATTTTTTCCAAAGTCAAATACACGATCAAAAACAATAAAAAACAATCATAATTACAATAATCATGATTAGAAGATCAGCTTGAAGCTCTGGACATAGTTTGACATAGCCCCTAGTCATCGAACTAAGATGGTCAGGTTTCTTGTCCTGAAACTGTATCTTCACAGGGATCTTGCACTCCGTCGAATCGTCGTGATTTTAGAACTTGACGGAGAATGGGATCACTTGGTTGGGTTTTTGCAGCAGGAGAGCCTGGATGTAGTCCGAGAGAATGTGGCGAAGTTCTGGGTAAAAAATTCACGTTCCTTGTAGTCATACTCGCAAGGAGCGTCTTCCTTATAAATCTCTGCATACTCCGGGTTGTATTGGAAGGCAGTGAAGAACTTGACGGAGAATGGGATCACTTGGTTGGGTTTTTGCAGCAGGAGAGCCTGGATGTCTACGTGCGAGATGGTGCTGCACCACAGAACCGTGATAGATGTCCTTGTCTTGACGATGTACAATATTTGTTCACAGGGAAGGTAGTTGACTCTCCCAATCCAGAGGTAGTAGAGTACTCATATCGTCTCTCTTCGATCGTGGCGAAATGTCTGTCAACTCAACTGATAAACTTGACACTACACTAATGTTCCCGTTGATTGTTGCTTGTGCTGACGAGCGAACCTGAAAGTATTGCTGGTCTTTACCGGCATGTTTCACGCTGATTGTAACTTTGCCGCACTCCTCTTTTATGTCCGTATTTTCAATTATCAACTCCTCGTGAAACGCGATCTCATTATAGATCTCGTCATCAATGTAAAATTTGTATCTTTATAGCCAAATCGCTTAATAATAATAATAATAATAATAATAATAATAATCCAGCAGCCAAATATTGACATTGTTAAATCAATAAGATGGATTCACAAAGGAGATTTGTTTTGCTGAAACCGAAGGATTTATGTTCGCCATCCAAGGTCAGGTGATAAATACCAACAACTATAAAAAAATTCATCATCAAATCCAATGACAATGATATTGTAGAAAATGCAAAAAGTTTACGGAGACAATAGACCATGTTATAGCTGGGTGTCCTTCAATTGCCAACACGTGGTATCTCAGTAGGCATAATCAGGTAGCAAAGATAGTTTATCAACATCTATGTATGAACGCACATCTACTAGTCAATCCTCCTCCTTATTACAAGTATTCTCCTGCACCAGTGATCGAAAATGCAGAATTTATAATGTATTGGGATAAAACAGGTTATAACAGACAAAACCATAGACCACAACAAACCGGACATCATTTTATGCGATAAATCTAACAGAATTACATATCTAATTGACATTGCGATCCCCATGAGTAAAAATATTGAGAACACCGAGAACACTAAGGTGGAAAAATATCAAAATTTAAGCCAAGAAATAACCAGAATTTGGAAAATGAAAACTTTTACTGTCGTGCCTATCGTGATCTCAGCCACTGGAGTCATACATCTTCCCTCTCTGCCAGCCTACAATGCCTGGGTCTGTCTGCAAATCTCTACATCAACATGCAGAAAGCAGTCATCCTTCAAACTTGCCACATAGTCAGAATATTTTTGCAGTAATTCTTCTCTCTCTCTCTCTCTCTCTCTTTTAAAGATTTACTCATCTTTTTAAGAAGAAACTTTTATTGATTTTGTTATCACACTCATCTTTATTATTATTTTGTTAATTTGATTAATTTGTCTACAATAATATGTGTACTATACTTATGTTTTCACGCTGTTATAATGTAAACTTTTGTTGGGCTTGGGCCTCACCCCGCCTTGTGTATACCAGGACGAAAATGTACCTGAGATTGTTTGAACAATAAAGAACCACTATAATAATAATAATAATAATAATAATAATAATAATAATAATAATAATAATAATAATAATAATAATAATAATAATAATAATTCAATTCAATTCAATTTATTTGATTAAATACACACAATACATTTAACAATATCAAACAAGCAAGTTGCCTTCATGAGCAGACTGCTCGTGTGAAGGACTGCTTCACATAATAACATTTTAATTGTGCCAGCCGCCACGGTAAATATTAATGAACTATACATCCTTAAAACCTTAAACAAAATAATTAACCAATTAACTAAATAAATAAAATTAAAAATACAATGTATAATTAAAAATTCATGATAATAAGTTTTAAATGTAACCAATTCAATAAAACATTTCAATAAAACAACGCACAAGTAGGCCTACATACATAATCTTAATATTAAAGGTAAAAGCAATTTTAAAATGGGAAATAATTCACCTCTCTTTTACTGCATTTTCTGCAAGTTTTTTAAAATGAACATATTTCATACATGGTTTAAACTCTGGAATCTTGCATAAAATAGAATTGAACAGATATGGGCCTTTATATGATAACTGGTTACGTGTATTTGTTAATCTAAAGTCAGGTACGGTTAAACGTAGCACTGATGAATTTCTAGTATTGACAGCACTATTCACAGAGTCATAATTACTAAGATTATTAAAAACATATAAAACAGTTCTATAAAAATACAGTTGTGGCAATGGAAGAATGTCGTACTCTATATAAACAAAGTCAGTTGACTGAAGCCGCTGAAGATTAAATATGGTTCTCATGATATAGTTTTGAGCAGTGATCAGTGATGTTAGTTTATAATCAAATGTTCCCCCCCAATGAATGATACCAAATTGCAAATTCGATTGAAAAATAGCGAAATACAATTGCCTTAGAACATTTAATGGCATAATTTTTTTAAGATAGTAGATGATATAACTGATGGATCGAAGTTTTGTTGTTAACATATTTATATGCATGCTCCAACTCAATGATGAATCCATATACAATCCCAAATATTTTATATACTCGCAGCTTTCAATACACTTGCATTCACAATTAGTTGTTTCAATGCAGTTTGATTCATGGTAAACAATGTTCATATGAGGAATAGTAGTCTTCTCTTTAAAACGAATGAATAATATATAATAATAATAATAATAATAATAATAATAATAATAATAATAATAATAATAATAATAATAATAATAATAATAATAATAATAATAGACCACAACAAACCGGACATCATTTTTATGCGATAAATCTAACAGAATTACATATCTAATTGACATTGCGATCCCATGAGTAAAAATATTGAGAACACCGAGAACACTAAGGTGGAAAAATATCAAAATTTAAGTCAAGAAATAACAAGAATTTTGGAAAATGAAAAACTGTTACTGTCGTGCCTATCGTGATCTCAGCCACTGGAGTCATACCATCTTCCCTCTCTGCCAGCCTACAATGCCTGGGTCTGTCTCCAAATCTCTACATCAGCATGCAGAAAGCAGTCATCCTTCAAACGTGCCACATAGTCAGAAGATTTTTGCAGTAATCACTCTCTTTCTCTCTCTCTCTCTCTCTCTCTCTCTCTCTCTCTCTCTCTCTCTCTCTCTCTCTTTAAAAGATTTGCCATACAATTGCTTGTTTTATAGATAGAAACTTTTATGATTTTGTTATCACACTCATCTTTATTATTATTTTGTTAATTAGATTAATTTGTCTACAGTAATATGTGTACTATACTATGTTTTCACGCTGTTATAATGTAAACTTTTGTTGGGCTTGGGCCTCACCCCGCCTTGTGTATACCAGGACGCAAATGTACCTGAGATTGTTTGAACAATAAAGAACCACTATAATAATAATAATAATAATAATAATAATAATAATAATAATAATAATAATAATAATAATAATAATAATAATAATAATAATAACAATAATAATAATAATAATAACATATAAAATAATAAGCTGAACAGATTCATCAAGCGGAAGCGAAAGAGCAAGCTTAAAGATACTTTTGTGAAGAGAGTGAAGAAATACTGACATCAAATTTAACGGGAAAAATAAAGTGAAAGCAATTAATACTTATGCAGTACCAGTTTTAATGTATTCTTTCGGTATTTTAACCTGGACACAAACTGAGATGCAAGCAATTAATCGAAAAATAAGAACTCTTAACAGAATACGACTTCATCACCCCAGAGCGGCGGTCGAACGGACGACATTGTCTAGGTTACTTGGTGGAAGAGGGATAACTGATTTTAAATAACGCACGTATTAAGCAAATCAATTTGCTAAGGGAATACTTCTATAGTAAAAGTAATTCGCGATTACATACAGCTGTAGTGCAAGCGGATGTTCAACCTCACACCATTAGATCTGCATAATGATGACAATTTTGCAGACAATCTCATAAGTGAAAGTGATGATATGAAAGAAGAAATGTGGAAACTTAAGATACTACATGGGAGACATCACACAGAATTGCATCGTGATTCGTGATTATGTAAAGGTTACAAGTAGGCGATTTATTCGGGAGAAACAGAGGGATTTTTTTTTTTTTTTTATGGCCATACAGGATCAAGTAATGCTACACGAAATTACAAGAAGCACATCATTAAAGACAAGACAATTCTGGATGATAAATGTAGAAAGTGCCACTTGACCAATGAGACCATAGATCATGTAATATCGGGATGTAAACTTCTAGCCCAGTCAGACTATTTGCACAGACATAATCAAGTTGCCAACATAATTCACCAACATCTGGCCCAAAAGTGTTCGTTAATGGAGAACATCGTACCAAGGTCCTCTAGATCTCCGCCACCTGGCGGAGGCTCGTCTAACTCGCTCGTGTGGCCACGAACCTAGAGAGTTAGACAATCCTCCGCTAGGCGGAGATCTAGAGGACCTTGCATCGTACCGGTTACCATACTACAAGTACCAACCTGAAAAAGTATTAGAAAATTGTGATTTGGAAACTTTATTATGATCGGGCTGTTATTACAGATAAGACGATACAACATAATAGGCCGATATCATTTTAAACGGATAAATCAAAAAGGCAAACATTTTTTATTGATGTAGCATTTACACTAAGCCAAAATATTGAAACAACGTGGGACAGAAAAGTTAGCCACTACTTTGACTTTGGACAAGAAATAAAAAAACTGTGGAAACTAGATCGCGTCAACTACAATACCAATTACTGTGTCAGCCACGGCAGTTATACCACACAACCTACAGAGTTATTTACACCAACTGGACATCAACAGGAATCTATTCATCAAAAATGGCAGAAAGCGGTTAAAATTTGTACATGCCATATAGTCCGAAAATTCCTCAATGACAATTTTTTTGGATGAGCGTAGCGAGCGTAGCGAGCGAAGCGAAGATTCCTTTTCACTACACTGGAGAAAAAAATCCGGAATGTTTTTTTTTTTTTTTTTCTTTTTTTTTTTTGTATTTTTGTGTGTTTGTTAACACGATTCCGGCTAAACCGATACTCCGATTGCGTTTGAAATTTTATGGAGGCCTTCGAAATCTTCTGAACTTAGAACTGCCACGTTTTTGAGCGCAATAGGGAAATGTTTTCTCATAAAACACGCAAATTTTACGATTTTTTTCGATTTTTTAAAAATTTCTTCGACTTATAACACCTACATGCTTTATCTGATTGTAATGATTTTTACACAGAACCTTAATTTTATGAATTAAGATATTCTTGTGAAATTTGAGCGTAATCGAAAAATTATTTCTCATGAAAATCGTAATTTTACGGTTTTTTTCTTTTTTTACACAATTCTTTGACTTATAACACCTACATGCTTTATCCGATTGAAATGATTTTTTACAGAACCTTAATTTCATGAACTTATATATTCGTGTTAAATTTGAGCGCAATCGAATAATTATTTCTTATGAAAATTGCAATTTTACGATTTTTTCCTTTTTAAAAATTACGATTTATAAAAAAATTAAGTTAATATTTATTTAATTTAATTTAATTAAAAAAATTAAGTTAATTTTTTTAAACATTTAATTTAATTTTAATAAATCTTGGACTAAGTAATGTTTTATTCACAGAACAACAGAAAATCCGCGTAACACATGGCAGCTCAATGCACCATATACGCTCATCCAACAACGCGGCGGGACTTAAGCGTTTTCCTAGTATAAAAACATTTTATGGTTGTATATTTTGTAAAGATTAAGATTAGATTTTGATTTTAATGTTATGTTGAATACTGTATAGATTTTTGATAAGTTTTGAATATGAATGTTTTGTTATTATTATAGGCACATGCATTGCTTGACATAGGCCGCAATACATTGCACTTACTTGTACCGGTTTGTACCGAGATGTGGAAACATGTGAATAAAAAAAAAATAATAATAATAACAATAATAATAATAATAATGATAACTAGGAAGCTTTGCAAATGCTTTTTCAGGCGCGTTGTTGGATAAAGGTTATTGGTGAATTGAGCTGCCATGTGTTATGCGGATTTTCTGTTGTTCTATGAAAAAATCATTACTAAGTAATTTTTTTTTAAAATTAATTTATAAAAATAAAAAATTAACTTATTTTTAAAATTTTTAATCGTAATTTTAAAAAAGAAAAAATCTTAAATTCCAATTTTCATAAGAAACAATTATTTGATTGCGCTCAAATTTAACACGAAAAATATTAATTGGATGAGCGTAGCGAGCGAAGCGAAGATTCCATTTCACTACACGGAGAAAAAAATCCGGAATGTTTTTTTTCTTTCCTTCTTTCTTTTTTTTCTGTATTTTTGTGTGTTTGTCAGCACGATTCCGGCTAATCGATACTCGTTTGCGATGAAAATTTTATGGACGCCTTCGAAATCTCTGAACTTAGGAACTGCCACGTTTTTGAGCGCAATCAAAAAAATTATTTCTCATGAAATCGCAATTTTACGATTTTTTTGATTTTTTGAAAATTTATTTTACTTATAAACCTACATGCTTAATCCGATTTCATGATTTTTTCACAAAAACCTTAATTTTATGAATTAAGATATCCGTGTGAAATTTGAGCGCAATCGAAAAAATTATTTTTCATGAAAATATAAATTTTGTGGGTTTTTCTTTTTTAAAACAATTTTTTTACTTATAACACCTACATGCTTTATTTTTATTGTAATAATTTTTTCACAGAACCTTAATTTATGAATTTAATATTCGTGTGAAATTTGAGCGCAAACGAATAACTATTTTCTTAAAAATCGCAATTTTGGTTTTTTTTAATTTTTTAAAATTCATTACGATTAATTAAAAAATTAAAAATTAAAGTTTATTTTTTATTTAATTTAATTTTAAAAATATCTTCAACTTAGTACTAATTTTTTCACAGAACAACAGAAAATCCTCATAACACATGGCAGCTCAATGCACCAATTACGCTCATCCAACAACGCGGCGGGACTTAAGCGTTTTCCTAGTTATTAATTCATAAAATTAAGGTTCTGTGAAAAATCATTACAATAGGATAAAGCATGTAGGTGTTACAAGTCGAAGAAATTTTTAAAAAATCGAAAAAATCGTAAAATTGCGATTTTCATAAAAATAATGTTTCGATTGTGCTCAAAAACGTGGCAGTTCTAAGTTCAGAGATTTCAAAGGCCTCCAGAAAATTTCACCGCAATTGGATTATCGGTTTAGCCGGAATCGTGCTGACAAACCTACAAAAATACAGGGAAAAAAAAAAATTTACAAGTAACAATAGAAACTTGACAACAATCCCCTACAATGCATTCAAAAAGCACTTGCAAAGGAAAAGTGGTCCTACGCAAACTAAAAACATACAAAAAAGCTCATCCATCAACGCGGCGTCCTAGTATTAGGCGATCTTGTTAGAGCATGGCACATCATGAGGTGCAAAGGGCATAGCTGAGAAAAGGAGAAGTAGAGAGAAGAATGAAGAAAACCTGCCAATACCAACAGTGGCGTATCCAGGAATTCATAAAAGGGGGGGGGGTTATCAATTTTTTTAAAGATGTGCCGAAGGCTAAGTGGGGGGTCCGGGGGGCTTGCCCCAGGAAAAAAATTCTTCTTCAAGGTCATTTTGGTGAAAATCTGGCGTTTTAAAGCATCACAATCACCAACTTTTGACCAACTTTTATTCTAAAATCCTGTTTTTTATCCAAAAGTTTTCTATTTCAAGGTAATTTGGTGAAAATCTTTGCGTTTTAAAGCATCAAATAACCAACTTTGTATCTACTAAAATCCTCTTTTAGTCAGATGGTAATTTTGTAGTTTTTTTATTTTCTCCTTTACACTTTTTTTTTTCAAAAGAGGGGGGGTTTGTCCCCCCCCCCCCCCCCCCCTTTGGATACGCCACTGAATACCACACAAAGAAAAACGGGCGATGAAGTAAGACTTTTCAGTGGTTTTCAGTACACTTTATTCTTCCCAATCGGTAGCCATCAACAAAGCCGTGTTCAAAATCTCATTTTTCCCGCCAGGGGCGCGTGGCGACGGGGAGCGAGATGTTTTATCTTTCTTTTTCAATTTCTTTGCTGTTTTTCCACGTGCGGCGAACTGCGTTACTTGACTTGCGTTAACGTTATCCTTTTCAGCGCATCGTATATTATCTTCTCTACCGAGGTAAACACACGCCGCTCCCTGCACTCGCAGATATTTCCATCATTGATTGAAGACTGAGTTTAGCGATAATGGCAACAGAGATATTGAAATCTTTTGATGCTCTTCAAGAGGAACTAGAAACAGCCAGGAAAATGACCTAAAAGGCGTAGACGATCACTTAAAGAAATTGATCGGAAGAGATCCAAGTGATGGGGGCCCCTCAGCCACGGTGGGGCCTGGCCGGGGCTAATGATTTTTTTAACCTTTTTAACATGTTTTAAATTTTAAGCCCTGTTGATCTGGGACTAGGCCTGGGGCCCTAGGCTAGGTTCTTGTTATTATGGGGGGTTAACCCATTATTAATAACTAGTTTGATAGCCTATTACATATTTTTGTACGGTCAGCTTGACAAAATGGCTAGGGTAGGGCCTAGGGCCTAGGCCTAGCCAATCGGTAGGCCTAGCCTAGCCTAGCCCTATATGCCTCCCCAAGGTGGCACTTCTGTTTGGCTACTTGGCGGGTCCCAACATTTTTTTTCCAATGAAAACATACACACCCGAAATCCTTTCCGTTACCTACCAAACACTTTCGTTAGGTTAGCCGAACTTTCCGCTGGCTACAGTGCGCGCGCTAGTTCTAGGATATTTTTGAAAAGAGCGCACCGAAATCCTTTCTGTTAGTGTATAAAAGTTGGGACCCGCCAAGTACAAAAAGTACCCCTAAGGCCCAGGGGGGTATAGGCCTAGGCCCTAGCCGGGTACTTTTTGGTTGGTTTTGCTCCCATACAGTGTTCTCCCCAGCCCCGGACCCCCGGGCGGGCCCCCCGGCGATAATTCCCTCCCCCCCGGCAATAGAAATTTTGAAAAAAAAAAATTTTGATTTTTTTTAAATTTTTTTTACTTAACGATTTGCGAATTTAATAAAACTATCTGTCCAAATGACGTTAAAACGTCCCATCCCTAAACGCCAGCACAGATTTTAAACAACATCGTGGAGGCTAATCTCGCTGATCACTATAGAACCCAAAAAAGGAATGCATTGAACGAAACACATAAGTTAGGGTTACCATACGTCCGGTTAAAGCCGGACATGTCCTCTTTTTTGATGTCTGTCCGGGCGTCCGGGCGGCTTTTTCAAAATAATGCAAATGTCCGGTTATTTCACCCAATTCCATGCAGAGGCGCATGCGCACCCTTCCGCCCCCTCACTTACCATCCCATTCATAGACATCCTATATAATTGGCTAGACCAGCAGTCGGTGGTCCACTTCCGGTACAAATTAGAAGCCATCTTAAAATGACAGTTTACATGTTAATCAAATGGGAGCGATTTGTGGCCAAATAGTTCTCAAGATTGCCGCCAGGTTGACAGGTAAGCATACTAGCCTTTAACACCAAATGATTACTAAATTCCCTTATGCAATCACTTCGTATTGTTTCTTTTATTTAATACCATGCTGCACAAGCTAAAACCATATCAAACAATCCAGTAAAATACTTTATTGCATTAAAAAGCATAAATTAAAACCCCAAAATCGCCATCTTGAAATGGGCCGGTTGAGTCTTCAATTTGCTACGCTCGCGCCTGTGCGGAGGTATAGGAGACTGCTAATCTAGCCTACTATAGGGGTTTAATATCAATGATCCCATTACCATCCACCGACCGTAAATCGCCGAATACGAGCAGCCGATCATGTCCGAGCGTGTCACAACACGCCAGGCTGTGCAGCAAGCAGTGTACTGTCACGTGATTTAGTTACCATTTCCGTACGTTTCGTGCTTTGTGTCCACGTCGTACGGCGTACGTAAGGAAGTGTTGTAGGCCTAGGCCACTTGTCTTAGTTTCGTCATAAAAAATAGTGTTCATTTAAAAATAACCCCTCAATTTAAAAGGCATTGGCACAACTGTCCTTCCTTGACCCTTGTTCAGATCGCTCTAAACGCTATCCTGACGGTAAAAATGTCCAAAAAAAAATTCGCCTCCGCCGGCTAGGGCTCCGCCCCAGACCCCTTGTAGTCCGCGAATGTCTGTGAACGAAATGTCCTCTTTTTTGCTGAGACACTTATGGTAACCCTACATAAGTTGGCAAAATGGCAATCATCGCTATGATCGTGAACATTAACTGCACACAAGGAGCACACACAAGTGAACAATTTTAGCAATTTTTTCCCAAATTTATTGATTGCTAGGACGAATTTTGAAGTAATAAAAATGAAGTCATCAAATATAACAATGTTTCAAGTTACAAAATCCTACAAATCTTAGATTATAACCACTTAGAAAGAATAACATCATCACCTGTATATGGGCCTATTGTACTCATTGTAGCAATAGGACTACAGTAATTCACAAAGCCTAGGCCCACATTACAAAGGAGAAAATATACTTAGACTATGATTTTAATCAAATTGAAATGTTTAAAGGCCAACTTCATACCACTAACTAAACCAACAAAAAATAAGCAACTTTAAAAGGTCTTCAAAAACCTCTAAAAACTCACCAAATCGAATCTAGGATCTCAAATTTTTTCCGGGGGCAAGCCCCCGGACCCCCACTATTTTTGGCCCTACCCGCGAGTACCCGGCAATGTTTATGAAATACCCAGTGAACATTTTTTTCTGGGGAGAACACTGCCATATTAGCCTATAACACAGTTTTTTACACTAAAAAAAACACTGAAAAACAACTATAAACGAGAAATAAATGTAAATCAACACATTATTAATGATTAATGATGTAATTTATAGAAAACGGCATGAAAATATACAATGTTATTCATGCAAATCCTAGAAGTTTGTTGCCATTTTCAAGTTCCGGCGGTATTTTACCGAAATCAACGGTGCCTGTCACCAATTACCATGCAGCGCAAGGACGCTGTCCATCGCCCAACTCTGGCACACATCAGATATTTAGTTATACGTGCTTCGCACCAGGCACTAAAACTACCAGGGGAGAGGCTTCGAGCCCCACGGGCCATTCCCCAAAACAGAAGAAGATTAATTTATACATATTTTACACAAATATTCGACGATGTCACTGTTCGCACAGGTCGTCGTGTAGGGCATGCGCAGTTCACTCTTCTTTCAATGTGCACTCCGTACCAACTTTATTCACAAAAATACCGTACTCCACCTACAAAACCTTTAACGTCACTATTTAAAAAAGGACTTTCAACGGAAAGTATTTTCGTTTGAAATAGCGACGTTAGGCCTAAAGTTTTTTTTTTTTTTTTTACTAGGCCTATAACAGCAAAAATGTGATTATTAAATTTTAGACTATGAAAGTTATATTATTGTAAGGTTACTGGCAGTGAGTGAACAACAGTGCACAAACAGACTTACAAGATGGCTGACAGAAAACGGTGTGAAATACATGCGAGTGTTTTGTAAGTGTAATTAACTTATAGAATTGTGTATTTTCTGCGTGTTTAGTGATACCACATCGTATTATTGACTTATCAGTTATTCATTTCTCATTTGTAGTTGTTTTTCAGTGTTTTTACTGTGTTATAATAGGGGAGCACACCAACCGAAAAAGTACCCCCTAGCCTACCTAAGCCTAGGGCTAGGCGAGGCCTAGGCTAGCTTATACGATTTAAATAGGAGTAGGGCTAGGCCTTCGGTTGCTCAAAAAATACAACCTGGAAGTTTCCCAGTACCGGTACCTTTGCCAGATGGGCTCGGCCTACCTAGCCTAGGCCCTAGAAATCTGGATTTTCTTCGGTTGGTACGGGACAACTTTGGAAAAGTAGGTTCTGGGGGGGTTGGGGGGTGGGGGCGCAAGTCGTGTATGTTTTACAATATTATCATTTTAACCATTATTAATATTGATTCAAGCAATTGTCGTTAAAATTTGCCCCGACTGAGATTCTAACCCTGCACATCGGCTTAACGTGCCATAGCGCTACCAATCTAGACGATTTCGTAAACTATCGGTGCACTCTGTGTCACGCATTGCATGCTGGGAATCGTGTTGCTCTGAACTTGAAAAACCTCTGAACAGAAGGCTGTGTTTTCTTCAAAGTCAACTATGATTACCGGCTCCTGTTGAAAATTTAAGATTTAGTTGGCTGTGCTTGCAACACACTACCCAGAATTCCTTGCAGAGTTCGGGCATGCGCAGAGACTTTACGTAATCGTCTATTGAGCTACCGGGACCACAGAACAAACCTTTACTAAACTGCTATTTGTTGTGATTGTTGACCTCCATGACATAAATCGAACAGAAGACTGCAATGTAGCTGTCATAATCTGAAAGATCAAATGGATAGATCCAAACACATCTCATCTCCCATGAGTTGGTAGTATGAACCCAAATACAAAAATTTGTAACAAAAACGGCAGCCAAGCTCTCCTTCCAAAGTCTTAGGCTGTGAATGCTGTGAGATATAGAAGTTGAGCACAAGCATTTTATTCATACAACCTAGTTTCGAATTGAAAGAAGTAAGATCATTTCGCCTGTTCACGAGCGCAAAGCAAACCATTTTCGAGGTAAAAAAAGTAAAAATTTTAAACTCAAAATCATAAAAAATTACTTAGCCATTTTTAGAGTCCTCGTACCAAAGTTTAAAATTTTTACTTTTTTACCACGAAAATGGTTGGCTTGGCGCCCATCAACAGGCGAAATGATCTTACTTCTTTTCAATGCGAAACTAGGGAGAAAGAATGAAATGCTTGGCTCAACTTCTAAAGTCCTTTGCAAGTAAAGAACGATCCCAGGTATAAAGAAATTTCCCCTCCTCGTTACCACCTCCACTCGGCACGGGTGACTGTGCTCGCGAGACGTTGGAATGCGGTAGGACCGTAGGCCGCATGACCCATTCATCCAGGTGTCATTGTTAAGGAAGCAATTTTTTGATGTAGTTAAAAAGTTATAATTTCTCATTTATTTTCAAATAGGGCTATATGGAATAATCATGTAAATTAATATTTATAAAATAAACTTTGTAGGGCTATTTTTAAAATAGCATGAAAACTGCCGTAATTACCTAGAGTTAGTTGTAACTTCACGGCTACGATCAGAATAATTACGGCAGGCAATAATTACGGCAGTTTTCAAGCTATTTCAAAAATACAAAGTTTATTGGATGAGCGTAGCGAGCGAAGCGAAGATTCCATTTCACTACACTCTGGAGAGAAAAAATCCGAAATGTTTTTATTCTTTTTCTTTTTGTATTTTTGTGTGTCTGTTAACACGATTCCGGCTAAACCGATACTCCGATTGCGATGACATTTAATAGAGGCCTTCGAAATCTCTAAACTTTGAACTGCCACGTTTTTGCGCGTAATCGGAAATAATTTTTCATGAAAAACGCAATTTTACAATTTTTTCGATTTTTAAAAAAATTCTTCGACTTATAACCAGCGGTCTGATTCTGTAAAATCGTTATGGAAGATAACGATCGTTATCCGGTACTTTAGTGACAATTTTGCGTGTCGACTGATTCTGTAAAAATGATAGCGATCGCTATGATAACGAGAATGAAAAAGGAGTCGCTATGCTATGCTATCAAGATACGATAAATGGCGGCCGTAGCGACTATTTTACAGAATCAGGTCGATAACGATAATTTATAACGATTGATATTTCATATCAACCGTGATCGCTATCGCTATCATAGCGACTATTTTACAGAATCGCACTGCAGGGTTTTTTAAAAAGCCACTTTTTTTAATTTTGACCAGGACACTGGTCAAAAGTGGTTTAAACCGTTCAAAATTGGTTTAAACCGGTCAAAAGTGGCTAAATTAAGAATAAGTGTTTTATATTAAAAAAAAAAGACTGCAAATTATACAGGCCATTCATATTGCTTTCATTACATTTATTAGGCATTATTAATCGAAGGTTGCCATCGAAAAGTAGGCATAAACGACAAAAAATATCATTGTTAGAGCCTATAGTTGTTAGGTTGGTAGAACAACATTCCATTGAACAACATTGATTGAATTCCAAATTATAATATGGTTCCTATTTTAAACTGCCATTACATCTGAACAATGGTTGAATTGACCTGAATATCTGGCATCTGGTCTTCTAGTTATAATACAGTAGGCCTATTTGTGTTTGACTTTGATAGTTATGTCAAATGATCATCAAACCCTTATAAATTGTAATGATGTATGTAACTCAGTACAGTAACTGTAATGAGGTATGTATCCATCCATCCATGTATTAAATAATAGGCCCTATAAAAGAAATTTTAAATCTGTATTTTTTCCTACTCCTATTTTCAATACAACCTAACAACCTAGTCCTTCAATAATCAATAATATATTAATTATTTTGCTAGTGCACTTTGTCACCTTCCACTCTCACATAGGCCCTTTGGCATAAGTGAACTAAAATTATTGGGCGCACTTTACTAACTCAGACACGAAACTAATTAGGGCTTTATAAAATGACCGGACATCGGAGACACACACTGAGGAGGTGATAACAAACCAACTTAGGGTCAAGGGATATTTGCATATCCCAAAGCCCTGACTCACCAGGACGGTGTCCTCACTGTGAGGTACGGCAAGGCGGCGTCCTCCGTCCCTCCTGGAATGGGTGGCGTACACTCACTAGCCTAGTAATGACTAATTATAGGCGGGAGCATCATGATTGAGTGATTGGCTGAAGGCATGATAATGTGAACACTATGGATAACAAAGGCGACATTAGGGAATTTAGGTGTCACTGAACGGGACACATAGCTGCTTGGAAATCGGTCGTATAATTGTTTAAACAACACATACATAATATCGTAAAAAAAATGATTTGATTTGACGTTGGATCCAAACTTAAAAACAATAGCCTTGAATATTAATTAAAGATTTTAGCGAAATACATGGATGCCTTATAATACTAATTATAAGAATAATGTGGTTTGTTCTACTCAACACTCTCTTTCTCTGATGATTGTCGGATATGAAGAACGAAAGTCGTATCTGACGCGTCGTGGTAGCCGATGACGCGACGCGTTGATATGGCGCCTAATTAGCGTCCCCTGGTTAGGTACGCCGTTCCAGCGGCGTCGGCTCTCTTCGGTGGGGCACCTGACCTCGCATACTGGCTCATGCGGTACGTCTGGCGACGTAAGCTTGCCGTCTTCTGGCTTGTCAACGACCCCAAGGTACGTTCTCGGTGACGTGGGTTTTTAGATTACCCACGCTCGCTCGTAGGGGAGGGCTTGACCCCTGGTATCGGGTCTTATATTGGAAGATAACATGGAAAGGTTAGAGAATATTTAGGTGTTTGGATAAGAGATTCGGCTATTGGTTAAGGTTAGTTGGGTTAGCCATTTCGTTGCCGTGGTCGTCAATCGTCGTGTCGTTTAGACTACACATGCTGCGCAGTTATCACTCCACGAACTCTTTAGATAAGGCGAATTTAGATAAGAAAACTAGGTTGAACTCGCGCTCTCACCTATCCCTATACTCGGGAATACACTTTCGTTGGTCATGGTGACCTTAACCGCACTTGAACGAATTCGTAGACTTGCACCGATCACGACACTATGCGCACCACTACTCGTCTCGGGGTTCCAAAGACTTCTGCCGACTTCTCCCTGTGGAGGGCTTCGCGTACCCAAGCCTCTGACGCGTTGCCCTACCCTCTTCGGTCCCTTGACCCTGGCCTCGGGAACGTTCTAGAAGCTTCTAGCCCTCAGGCAAAGAAAGCCTCCCCCGCCTAGCCCACTGGCTACATGGACTCGTCCGGTCCCACCCTTGACAAATCCCATCTAATTAGGATAGGTCATTACTCCGCTGATTTGCATATCATACCTCATTATGATATGTCGTCAATTAGAAAACCAATCCACAAGGATTCTTAATTAACATGAATAATTAGTGATTCTAATTAATATTACAAATAACATGAAAAATTGAAGCAGATAGCAGGTGGTAACGGGGTGTACTGTCACAACTTTACATGTCTTTCCATTTTGTTAAATGAAACTACCAGTACAAAAGTTTCAACAATAACTTGGCTTGGACTTTCTAGTTTTTAATTATTAGCCAAGAAATATTTTAATTGAATTGCGATTGATTGTAAAATATTGATGAACAACCTACAAAAACTTTTTCTTAAAACTTTTACCATTTTCGGTTTCCTTTATTATATTTAACGGTAAGTTGTTGTACTCTCTGCGGCCTCTGTCACTCTTATAGAATAAGACACTAGTGTTACAGTGCTCTAGATATATTGTTTTCTGCACAATCTCTCGTACCATACTTGTGATTTCAATTCTGTTTAATATTCAACTATGAAGTTATATTTGAGTTGAAGCAAAAAAGACCTTTCATCTGAGTATGCACTTTAAAAAAAAAACACTGGTCAAAATTGTATTTTGACCAGGACGGTTTAAACCAGGTTTAAACCGATTTAAACCGGGGGGTGGTCAAAACTCTACAACCCTGCTTATAACACTTACATGCTTTATCCGATTGTAATGATTTTTTCACAGAATTTTAATTTTATGAATTAATATATTCGTGTTAAATTTGAGCGCAATCGAATAATTATTTCTTATGAAAATTGCAATTTTACGATCTTTTTTTTTTTTTTTAAATTACGATTAATTAAAATTTACAAAATTTAAGTTAATTTTTTATTTAATTTTATTTAATTTAAAAAAAAATTCGACTTAGTAATGATTTTTTCACAGAACAACAGAAAATCCGCATAACACATGGCAGCTCAATGCACCAATTACGCTCATCCAACAACGCGGCGGGACTTAAGGGTTTTCCTAGTATTACTATATTGTCTCCTTTGGTGGGGCTAAAACATGTAACACAGTAAATCACATAGCCTACCTGTATGTATCAGATTTGTTTTGAAGAAAAAAATGTATATGTATTTGGTGAGATCCTATAGCCTATCAAAATTACATAATAATAAATGATGATGATGATAATGACGACGATGACTAAGATGAGGACAATGACTACGACGATGACGATAATGATAACACTTTTTTTAATAATCCACAAATTTATTGTCATAAATACAATACATACAACATCAAATTGTACAAATATAATATTACCGGTAAAAATAAATCTAACAACTATACAATCAAAAGACCCACAAAGCCTGAACATGGCTTGACTGTGTGGTGTAACACTAGGAAGCTTCGCAAACGCTTTTTTCAGGCCCATTGTTGGATGAGCGTAATTTTAAAAACAAAAAAGCTTAAATTTGCGATTTTATGAGAAATAATTTTTCGATTAGCCTACGCTCAAATTTCACACGAATATATAAATTCATAAAATTAAGGTTCTGTGAAAAGATCATTACCAGTACAATCGGATAAAGCATGTAGGCCCTAGGTGTTATATGTCGAAGAAATTTTAAAAATCGGGAAAAATCTTAAAATTGCAATTATCATGAGAAATAGTTTTTTGATTGCGGTCAAATTAAACACGAATATATCAATTCATAAAATTAAGGTTTTGTGAAAAATTCATTACAATCAAATAAAGCATGTATAGTCCGTGGAACAACCTGCTAAAACCATAGGAACATTTCAAATCCGGAAACCAGCACCAAAATTTAGGAGCAGGTAAAAGACATATTTTAGAATGTTATTTTCACGGGGGACACGCATGGTAGCAAATAAGTCACCTGTCATGGGCGTCCACAAGATGGCCGACAAAATAATTCTTAAAATTGCTGTAACTCAAGAAGTAATCATCAGATTTGGATAAACTAGGTTTTGTTTTATTCGGTTTTTAATGCTCTACAAAAAGGTCACTAGAAATGTTACCATAAATACAATAGTTTTAATTATATTTATATTATTATTACAATGTATTGCAATTATAGCACTTTTTGGTATATATATAATTATTTATACATAGAATTCGCTAGATTGTCATAAAATTTTCAGACTATACTAAAATAACGCCAATAAATCCAAAATTGAAAGTCCCGAAATGAAATTCCTGTAATTTTTTGATTAATTAATTAATTAAATTAAGCATTAATTAAATCCAAATTAAAAGTTTCTTATTCACTTACTAAAGTCACGTAGTGTATCACACAAGAACAATTTGACCACAATGAACCAAAAAAATATAAGTTCCAAAAATTAATTCCAATCACTTCCCTATAAATTTAATTAATTTAATTAATAAAAATAATGACAATAATCTCAATTAATTTTGTGAAATTAACACAATGTGGTCGACCTTGTAATCATTTTAAAGCTAGTTTTAAGGCGAATAAATGTAATGAAAAAATTAATTAATTAAATTAATAATCACCGAATTAATTACATTTTATTTAAATTATCCCACTTTTGACATATGTATTGTTATGTTTACCTAAAACTCGATCGATCGTCATAAAAATATACTACTTTATTGACATAATGCCAATGAATCCGAATTGTCATGTCCCAAAACAAAATTCCTATAACTTACCGATTAAGCAAGAAATTAATTGAAGAATTACTTATATCTCAATAATTGTTATTGTCACTCAATTAACACATACAAAATGCCAACAGAAGTATCTAATTTAAACATGCAAGTATAATTTTAAAAATTCACAGTCCCAAAATTAAGTTCATGTTACTTTTTCTGTTAATTGAATTTCCACAAAAATTATTTTCCTGTTAAATAAGCATGCAAATGGTTCCTAGTGTGGCTGTGTTTAATTTTACACAACACATGTTGATGATATCAATTAATTTAATTCATTTATTCATTCAATTAACGGGAAAGTAGCATGAACTTAATTTTGGGACTATCAATTTTTAAAATTATACTCGCATTGTTTATATTTGATCTGTTGGCATTTTGTATGTGTTAATTGAGTGACAACAACAATTATTGAAATATAAGTAATTCTTCGCTTAATTTCTTAATTAATCGGTAAGTTATAGGAAATTTGTTTAGGGACATGACAATTCGATTCATTGGCATTATGTCAGTAAAGTACTATATTTTATGACTATCGATCAAGTTCTAGGTATACATAACAATACATATGTCAAAAGTGGGATAATTTAACTAAAATGTAATTAATTCGGTGATTAATTAACTTAATTAATTAATTTTTTCTATAAAATTTATTCGCCTTAAAACTAGCATTAAAATGATTCCAAGGTCGACCACATTGATGTTAATTTTACAAAATTAATTGAGATTATTGTCATTATTTTTAATTAATTGAATTAATTGAATTAATAGGAAAGTGATTGGAATTAATTTTTGGAAATAATTTTTTTTTGGTTCATTGTGGTCATATTGTTCTTGTGTGATACACTACGTGACTTTAGTAAGTGAATAAGAAACTTTTAATTGGGATTTAATTAATGCTTAATTAAATTAATTAATTAATCAAAAGGTTACAGGAATTTCGATTCAAGACTTTAAATTTTGGGTTTATTGGCGTTATTTTAGTATAGTCTGAAAATGTTAGTACAATCTAGCGAATTCTACGTATAAATAATTGTATATATACCAAAAAGTGCTATAATTGCAATACATTGTAATATATATAAAATATAATTAAAACTATTGTATTAATGGTAAATTTCTAATGACATTTTTTGTAGAGCATTAAAAACCGAATTAAACAAAACCTAGTTTATCCAAATCTGATGGCTTACTTCTTGAGTTACAGCAATTTTAAGAATTATTTTGGCGGCCATCTTGTGGACGCCATGACAGGTGACTTATTTGCTACCATGCGTGTCCCCCGTGAAAAAAACATTCTAAAATACGTCTTTTACCTGCTCCTAAATTTTGGTGCTGGTTTCCGGATTTGAAATGTTTTTACGCTTGTTCCAAGGACTAGTAGGTACCTATGTGTTATAAGGCTAAAAAAAAAAAAAAAAAATCGTAAAATTGCGATTTTCATGAGAAATATTTTTTAATTATGCTCAAATTACACATGAATATGTTAATTCATAAAATAAAGGTTCTGTAAAAAAATCATTACAATCGGATAAAGCATGTAGGTGTTACAAGTCCAAGAATTTTTTTTTAAATTGAAAAAATCGTAAAATTGCGATTTTCATAAGAAATAATTTTTTGATTGCGCTAAAAAACTGTGGCAGTTCTAAGTTCAGAGATTTCGAAGGCCTCCAGAAAATTTCATCGCAATTGGAGTATCAGTTTAGCCGGAATCGTGTGGACAAACACAAAAATACAGAAAAAAGAAAAGAAAAAAAACAATCCGAGTTTTTTCTTTAGTGTAGTAGAATGGAATCTTCGCTTCGCTCGCTACGCTCATCCAATAACAGACAAATTATTTAAATTATTTAAGAAGGTGACAATACAGAGAATGGAACATACAGGCTATCACAAAATAAACACGAACAACAAGTAGGCCTATAAATACCATGGGTGCATGACATAGGCCTAATATTATTATATCAAGTTAATTTGTGAAATCCAAAAAATTACATGAAAAAGAATTGACGACTTGAAATGTACCCGCCTCCTGACGTCACGAGGCAACATGGCGGAATTAGTTGGTATAAATCCTCATTTCGCAAGTTGACGCCTGCTTCACGGCGCAACACTTATCACGCTACAACTTTTATTCTACCGGTATTCATTATTTGGACAATATTTAAATGAATAGGGCCTAATATTTAGCAAATATATCATTCTTTGTAATAGCAATTATTTCGATTTTTTGAAACAGTCGTTAGCTTGTTATAAACAATGTACGCATAATACATGCAAAAATTATCAATGACTAAAGTTTTCTCAATAATTTATTTGTCAAAAAACTACTGATTGGATTTTGACAAGACCTCTTTAAAAATATGCATCAGACTGTGTAGACAAGAAATAAACTAACTTTCTAGATAGAAAGTGCACTGAACAAAACTTTGCAGCATAGAGTAATATGCAGGGTATGTGTTTTTATCTTAAATGCGCACTCTTGACGTGCGGATGACCCGTGAAAAAGTGCACGCTGCATATTACTCCATGCTGTAAATTTTCGTTCAGTGCACTTTCTATTTAGAAAGTTAGTATATTACTTGTCTAAACAGTCTGATGCATTTTTACAAAGAATTCTTGTCGAAATCCGATCAGTAGTTTTTTGTCAAATTAATTAATGAGAAAACTTTAGTCATTGATAATTTTCACATGTGTGATGCAAAGATTGTTATAACAAGCTAACGACTTTGTCAAACAAATCGAAATAATCGCTAATAAGGACATACAGTGAGACGTTGGAGTGTAAAAGACTACTGGTCTGGCTGGTAAACAGGAAAAAACAGGTTACCTTACAGTGGGTGCCAGCACACTGTAACATACAAGGGAACGAAGAAGCAGACAGACTCGCGAAAGAGGGGAGCCGGATGAAGCAGAACAAGAAGGCCCTATCCTTAGGGTGACCAGATGGCCAGGAGTGAATTTCGGGACACTCTTTCAGGCGAAAACAGCAGTTTTTTTTTTTTAAAATCGAGGTTTTTGGAGTGATTTCTGAGCGTTTCAGAAAAAATATCGATCTGGATTTAATACTGAAATACTGTCTTTTGTGTAGTCAAAAACCAAAAAACCTTGTAAAAAAACACTCCAATTCGCTTTGTGGGGGAAATCGTACCACCTACAAATCCATTTGTAGGTAGTGAGCCTACAATCATTAAATTTACAAAGCCGCTTCTTAGATTTCTTTGCTTTTTTGTTTTTATTTTCTGGTTGAAATTTCTAATTTTCTAATTTTTTTTAAGCAAATAAAATAAAATTGTGAATTTACCAATTTCGGGCAAAAGGCGTCCCGAAATGAAATATTTCGGGACGCGGGACAATTGCGTCAAATTCGGGACTGTCCCGCATTTTTCGGGACGTCTGGTCACCCTACCTATCCTTCAATGCCGTTAAATCTCATGTGAACACGGCAGTGAAAACAACATCAAAAGGTATGGGAGAAGGCAAGTAAAGGCAAACAGTGGCAAGGAGCAGTCACAAAAAAAAACGAAGTGGAGAAATCGGCAGACTGAGACGGCACAATTCAGATTGGAAACCGGTCTTGACCTGCTAGCTACACACCTTCATAAACTAGGGATAACTGACTCAAGCACATGTACACTATGTGCTACAGAACAGCATACCAGGGAGCACCTACGTAGATGCCCGGTAATTCAAGAAATAAGAGACGCAATGCCAAAAGATATGGAGGAGGCAGAAAGAGAATCCTATCTCTACTGGGAAATGCATGATGGCCAAATAGGTCAATTGCTGGCATAAGAAGAAGAATTATTACAAGGAATGATATCTTTGCTAAATATTATTCATTTAAATATTGTCTAAATAATGAATAGAATAAAAGTTAGAGCGTGATAAGTGATGCGCCGTTCTTTAGGCGCCAACTTGCGAAATAAGGATTTATACCCCAATACTAGTCACGTGACCTATCGATCGTTTTAAGCTCCGCCCATTTAGAGTCGTCAATTGGGTCAACAGACTTTAAAAATTGAATCTGCCTAATAAAAAAACTAAAAACAAAATAATAATAATAAAAATAATAATAATAATAATAATAATAATAATAATAATAATAATAATAATAATAATAATAATAATAATTACAGAACAGAAACACTTGATGCTAAAATTAGCTTGTCAAAATTGTCCCATTAATGCCCCGGATGACCCCTACACAATCCTACGCGAGTCCTGTACCCGGATGTCCCTACACTTTCCTACGTGAGTCCTGTACAAAATGCTTTTTGGACCTTGTAAGCCTACTAGTGTAGGGCCTACATTTGTAGGATCTTTCTCCCCACATCCCTAGGCTAGAGTGATGCATTAGGACTTAGGAGTATGACGTAATGGTTGATACCGGTACGTCTTTAAACTAAATAAAACACATACACCTTGACTTATTTGTGTGTGAAGGTATGTGATGTGAAAGGCTTTGATTTTTGATTTTGTTACAGGCCGGGTCTGAAGAGACCCGTCAACCAAAATGAGGAATTCCGAGGAAGAGGGCGAGCTTATGCCCCATCAAGGTAGGTTGCAAGGCTATTTGCATGTAGGGTTGCCAACCGGCCAGTTTTTGACCGGCACGCCGGTTTTTGCCCCACTTGGCCGGTTGCCGGTCAGTCCCTTCGACCGGCAATAGTGTTGCCGTTTTTTTTTACGTAAATAACCCATTATACTAAAAATATTACTAAATATACACAAAAAACTAAAATAAATATTTAAAAACCATCCTAATCATCGTTTCCCAAATCACTTCCCCTTGACCTAACCAGACAACCCCTCTCACCAGACAGCAAACAAGGCAGTAGGCTGGCCAAAGACTGCCACACTGCACTGCAGTCCACTGTCAATGTCGTTCATACGGGAAGTTTGTGCACGAATCCGACGATGAAATTGACTCTCCTTCAAGCAGCAAGATCAACTGCTAAATACTCATTCACGATTAAGAAGTAAACTTGTTAATTGATCATAATTCCTTTAAATCTGTTAATGCTGTTTACGTAATATTAATTTACTGCTTTGAGAATCGTGATATGACAAATTGAAATTAAGACAAAAAAAATTATTCGTGGTTTATTTGGAATTTATTATATAAAAATATGCCCATTACCTACTGGAATTATGAATACTCGGCATATCAGCGGATGTAATATTATAATCTAGCCTAGGCCTATTATCTCAGTGACTTTTTTATTTTTGGTGGTTTTCCAGTTTTGACTGCACAAAAACTACATTGTTTTGGTATATCATCCAGCCAACCACTTTATTTCTAAAACGCACCAAATGCAATCTAAAAAGCTGAATTTCAAAATTTTCGCCTGCGGCGCTGTAGTTGGCCCCCCAAACCCCCCATGCTTGGTCCCTTTCCCACGAATTTACATAGAAGGCCAGTTTTTCCCGTGGTCAGAGTTGGCAACCCTATTTGCGTGAATTTTAGATTAAGTTAAACATTTATCTTTAGAGAATAAAAGGTCCTGAATCCAAATATCGCATCAATTTTGGGATGAGCGAAGCGAAGACTTCAATATCACTGACCCTTCAAAAAATTTAGCTCCAATGTTTTTTTTCGGCACTTGTTCATTAACGGGACCCCCCTCAATTTTTTGTTAATTGGTCCCCCCATCGTCGCTTTTTTTACTTATTTCTGTTTACAATAAATAATTACAACTTGCGAGGAGTTAATTATGACTCTGACAGTGAACTTGACTCACACGTTCAACGAGACTCAGGCGAGTACAGTCAATTGGAACGCGTAGGCCTACATGAGAGCAATCGTCTCCGTGCAGCTGACATTGACGTTCACGGACACCAAATGAACCTTCAAAACCATTAACGTCGCTAATTTAAACGAAAGTACGTTTCCATTGACAGTCCTTTATATTAAAATTAGCGACGTTAAAGGTTTTGTAGGTGGAGTAGGCCTATGTTAGCGTAGGCCATGTCACTCCTGGCGCAAAGTATGTAGCCGGAAAGGATGTTTTTGAGGCTTTGTTCGAAATGTGTTTTCCTGACCTTCTGAAACTCAGATGGAGTAGATGTAGTAGTTGACCCAAAAATACAAAAATTTGTAAAAAACGGCAGCCAAGCTCTCCTTCTAAAGTCTTCGGCTGTGAATGCTGTGAGATATAGAAGTTGAGCCAAGCATTTCATTCTTTCTCCCTAGTTTCGCATTGAAAAGAAATAATATCATTTCGCCTGTTGACGAGCGCCTAGCCAATCATTTTCGTGGTAAAAAAAGTTAAAATTTTAAACTCAAAATCATAAAAAAAATTACTTGGCTATTGATTTTTTAGAGTCCTCGTACCAAAATCAATAGCCAAGTAATTTTTTTATGATTTCGAGTTTAAATTTGTACTTTCTTTACCACGAAAATGGTTGGCTTGGCGCTCATCACCAGGCGAAATGATCTTACTTCTTTTCAATGCGAAACTAGGGAGAAAGAATGAAATGCTTGGCTTAACTTCTATATCTCACATCATTCACAGCCGAAGACTTTGGAAGGAGAGCTTGGCTGCCGTTTTTTTTTACAAATTTTTGTATTTTGGGGGATATCACATCTTTTTGTTGTTTGTTTCATATCAAGGCGTGAAATACGTGTAAAGGTGGATACAGTGCCTTTTAAAACAGATTGTCTAGAAACAAAAGCTACCATCTTTTGTTTTTGTTTACAATCTGTAGTTGGCAATATACAATGTTTTTATTAAATTTCCTATGGTTAATGTCGTCTTGGGTGTTTGTGTGAATGATTTGTTGACCGGAATATAACACATTGACGCATAATTTTAATCAGCAATTAAAATATTAAAATTAAATACGACCTAAAGTTTTTCCCACAGTTAAGGGTGGTAGGGAACAGTGGGGGTTAATATCGCTTGCCTCCTGGCGTATTATTATGTTTCATATTATTATGTACCATCATGCCAAATTTCATGCTGATAACTCATTCGGTGCCTTCATGGTGAATGCTGGAAATCAAGGTAAAAATAATATAAACTATTAGGGATGGGGGTTGAAAAAATGTGGTTTAGGAAATGTGAATAGGCCGAATGGGTTAAAACACATTAAAGGGGTATTTAACCGCTAAACTCAAAAAATATATTTCATTCAGGCTAGCTAGTAATGAATTTAGCAATCAACAGAAACATTATTGGGGGCCACCATGACCTCCCAAAAAATTGTCAAACATGGCATTTTCGAGCTAGGTCCCATCGGCAAAAAATCTCCCATAAGAAATAACATGGGGGCGATCTTTATGCCCCGTGACCTTGGAGGATTTTGATCCAAAAAAATATTGGCCATTATTGACGTACTCGACAGCCTTTTCTGTAAATTCTCTATATTTTGTTTTGTAATTTGGGCAAGTAGTTCGGTCAAAATATGCTGAGTACCAAGTTGGAGTGTGATATTGGAATGCATATTTTTGCGTGTTTGAGGTTATATTTGGGCACAGTTTCAAGACACGATGTTATAAAGGGGCATTTTAGATTGGTACTGTGCTCTAGTATCTATGTGGACCAAAAAAGAAGCAGGTTAAAGCCGATTTAGGAAATTTTCCAAAACACCTATTTTCGCCAATTTCTGGATCAAAAAAATTAAAAAATTCGTGTTAAATCACAGTTACAAGATATAATTTTTTAAACTGTCATTTAAGTGTAGTATTGTGCTATAGATCACGTGGTAAAAAATAATTTTTTGGGTTTTTAGCCCCTTTAAAACATAATTTACTAATCTGAATAAAAAAAATATTTTGTGTTCTAGCTATGGTTTATTTCAATTTAAGGGGATGATTTAGGCGGTGTTGGAGGTGGGTTATCGCTTGCCTCTTGGTGAATTTTTTTTTATATTAGTACCTATATACCATCATGCCAAATTTCATGCTGATAACTCATTAGGTGCCTTCATGGTGAATGCTGGAAATCAAGGTAAAAATAATATAAACTATGAGGGATGGGGGTTGAAAAAATGTGGTTTAGGAAATGAGAATAGGCCGATTGGGTTAAAACACATTAAAAAATAATTTTAATAACTAATTTGAATAAAACACCAATTTAAGATTAGAGCTATGAATTATTCCTATTTTAGGGGGTGTTGGGGCTGGAATATCGCTTGCCTCTCGGCGGATTATTTTTCATATTTTTATGTAACTCATTAGGTGCCTTTGTGGTGAATGCCGGAAATCAAGGTAAAAATAATATATATAAACTATTAGGGATGGGGGTTGACAAAATGTGGTTTAGGAAATGAGAATAGGCCTATTAGGATAAAACACATTGGAACATAATTTTAATAACTAATTTGATGAAAAATTCAATTTTGGGTTAGAGCTATGAATTATTTTAATTTTAGGGGATGATTTAGGGGGTGTTGGGGTGGAATATCGCTTGCCTCTCGGCGGAAGTGTGTGAGTCTGAGGTACATCTTAGTGTGATCCAAGTCTCATAGTTCTAAGATGTACCGTTTTCTCTGTAGGCTTTTATCCTTTCTGGCAGAATCCCCCCACCCCCCCAACCAGCCAGCCGAAAGATTTTAGGTCGATTTTTACGCACTTTTTTAACACAAAACGGGTTATCGGATCGGTCTGATTTTTTTTTTGTACGTCATGGACCACATATCAGGTCATATACCGAGTTTCAAGATTGTAAATCTTTCGGGACGGCGTGTGCAGATAGCTGAAAACCCCCCAACTCGGGTAGCTGTAAACAGGGCTGAGTTAGTCATCGCCTTCTAGCATTCGCGTGCGCTTGGCTGAGGGCGAACGACCGTCGCCCTAGATGATTGTCTAATGAAATATTTTTACTGAATTTTTACATTTTTTAGAGGGGGTCCCGTTTTTTGAACAAGTACCTTTTTTCTTTTTTTTTGTTTGTTTTTCTGTCTGTTCACGCTCTACCGGGCAAACAGCATATTATGTGATCTTGATGAAAATTGGAGCGTACCGGTACCTTCGAAATCTCTGAACTTAGGCCTGCCACGTTTTTGGGTACAATCGAAGAAACATTTCTCATGAATATAATACTTTTACGATTTATTTCGATTTTAAGTGCGATATTTTCGTGACATTTGGTCCGATTCTGACCAAACGGGTGGGGCTACAACGTTCATATTTTACATGGACATTAAGGTAATGGTGATGTATTGCTTTCTGAAAGAAAAAGTTAGCCAGAATCCATAGAATAAAGGTTTTAATATGATGTTTTTTAGGTTTATAATAACAATTAACAATAACAATAGAAACTTGACAACAATCACCTACAATGCATTCAAAAAGCACTTGCAAAGGAAAAGTGGTTCTACGCAAACTAAAAACTTACAAAAAAGTTCATCCATCAACGCGGCGGGACTTAAGCATTTTCCTAGTATAGGGCCTATAACAAATTGTTTTGATGTAGGCTAGATATTGTGTCTTGAAGTGTCCTATTTTGGAAAATCTGTGAAACGCGTTGTCATTGGTCATTCCATTGTGACGTAATTGGGCCCAACACGGGGATCACACCATTCAAATTTCAAATTCAAGATTTTATTTTATTTCACACAACTGCACATTGCACTCTGCTGTGCAAATTGATAGAATTTGAATTCTTAGCCTACATTACCTGTTATCGTATTAAGCTGTATTCCGACGGTTTAATGTTTCGTTCTAACCATTGAATTCAAGGGTTTGATTCAATGATTTTTCCTTCAATGGTATTTTTTAAATGATCAAATGAATTTGTCCAAGGCCTTGATCAAAGGGTTTGATTCAACCCAATCAGTTTAGAGCATGTCCTATTTTCCGTCAAAGGTTTGATGAAACCGGCCAATCAAGAGCCGTTTCGTAATGACATCACTGGCCCAATCATGGTCAGTGTAGGGCTACTGCAATTGAGAAGATGAGGCTTCAGCTGCCTCACAGATGTTTTTAGGTTAAGTTAAAATTGGTAGTTGTGTTTTCCACTTTTCCAAAGCAAATCTTATCATAGAAGGCAGAAGTTTAATGGATAATGACTGCTCATTCGAACTCACGTCTCCCACAGTGGAAAGTAAAGAAAGTGGAGACTTTCGATTCGTGTTGTTGATTGACACATGGATTGACACTGGTGCTTCAAATGTTTCTTTAACACAACCTTCTAAATATTTAATACCGATGGCCAGGATATATTTTAACAGCTGTGACTACCTTTTAATACGTTGAACCGTGTAAATAGCTGTTCAATGTATCCTTCAATGGGTCTTGAATCAATCCCTTGAAATCAATGGCTTGAACAAAAACATTGAACCGTCTAAATACAGCTTTAGAAAGGACACAATCAAGAATAAAGATTAGATTTTAGCAATAAAACACAAAAATTGGGACCCTGCAAAAGGTAGGCCTCGTGTCCTAGAGATCATGGCCCAGAGTCGAGGGATAATCCAAAGTACTTGCTGTTCCAAAGATATTATTTTTGCTTTATAGGCCTACTGCATAGTGCATAGTATATGGGAGACATGGCATATCGATAGTGAAGAACCAATACCTTCTATCTGCCATTTTCTGCCAAAATGAGATGTTGGTGTCTATGGATACAGAAAATTTTTCAAATTTTTTGTTGCTAATAGTACCTAACAATGCTTAAACATCTCCAAAAGAGACATAATGTACTACCTTACATCAATATCTCCTATCTGCCACCGCCAACTAGTTACTTTTTTAAAATCAGCTTAAATGCTCTCCTGAACAATTTGCTTCTTGGCAAATAGAAGGTATTGGTTCTTCACCATCGGTCCATCGATATATAGGACCTCATTACATCACACTTGTCGCGGACTTTAAAAATTGTTTTTGAAACAATATTTTAAATTATTTTTTCATAAAATACAAAAATTTTGTTTTGAAACTGTTCATAAATATAAAATCATTAGAGCAACTTGAAATATTAAAAAAAATGCAAATAGCCTATTGCGTATGGTTACCATACGTCCGGGATTCCCGGGTATGTCATTGTTTAAAAAAAAACATGTCTTTGTGAGGTTATGTTCCATTTTTAATGAGACATGACACACGACCGGACATATAAGTGATGCATATGTAGGGGACATAATGTAGGCTTACCTGAAATTGTTTGAACAATAAAGAAGTATTGAACTACCTACCTGTACTACTTAGGTAATAATAATAGTAAGCCTAATAAAAATTGCAATCGGGCTCATGCTTAAAAACCTTGTACTGGTATTCAGAATAATACTTACCGGTACTTATATTCTTTATTGGTCTTTACTAAGCAATTTTGCACACAGAAACAAAATAATTAAGACAGTATATTTTAAGTTTACTGAGACGGCTTTTGATCTCACACTGAATTTTTACTCTCTAAATCCTCTGTAGTAAAATAGTGTTATGGGCCCTTGCCCTATCTCTTTACTCTGCAAATAGATCACACATTACACAGCCTACAGCCTCTAGTGTTATCTTATGGCCATGTTCATGTCGCGGCTCAGCCTTTAAACCTAGACTTAACTTACTGGTTCCAAACGTGCTATTTTTATCTCGGGGTTTTTGCATACGTTCGTAACTGTTTTTAAAACAATAGGTGGATTTTACAATTAACACGAAATCAATACGCTCTAATCGAGGGATGGAAAACTCTAGCCCTAGCAAAACAAACACACAAACATGTACAGTGGCGGATCGAAGACACAACAACATACAACTTCTGCCCTCGCGGGTCGAGAAGAGGTACCTGTACCTGGCACGCTAGTGCTGAGCCGCTCCACACTCCAGGGACTGCGCACGTCCGGTGGTTGCTCGACGTTCCTGCTTGTCCTGTACTAGCTGTTACGTAAAAGTTAGATAATTGAGATGGCTGAAGGCTTAGAATTGACTTTAGAAGGAGGATATCAGGATGTGCATGCTAAACTCAGTGAGTAAAAGAATTTAAATCAGTGGCATTATATTGTTGCGGTTGTGAAATGCTAACTACTGACAACAGGTTTTTGGTAATTTAGATTGGATCCAACTCATGCAAATATAAGAAAACATAATAAATTATACCCTGGTTACATAATCCTTAAGAATAGGTCTTATTATTATACGTAGATTCGTAGCCTATCGTTGTTCGTAGAGGGGGAGGGGGAGGACGTCGCCATCTTGGAAGGAAGTGCATTGCACGGGAGCGGCCGGGGGAGAGGGGTGGCCGACGGTAGATCTCTGCTACGGAAGGGACCCTGTGCCCGCGCTTGCCGTGGTATCGGGGTCACGTGATCGTGAGCTAGCCGATTTCCAGCCGTCCTAAGAGACTGCCTGGGCCCTCAGATGAACTCAAAGTTCTCTGGGTCTCGAACAATTGGGAGGGATTGCAACTTATGGATTATGTATCTTACTTGCGTAGATTGGTGGAGGTCCAACGGTGATGCAGATGTGACCCTGGTGTCCCACGTGGCTGGACATACCAAGTCAAACTTACTTTGAATTGACCGAAAAACGCTGAACTGCTTTTACTACACTCGCATGTCACTCCGTATGGTGTTGATATAAGAATTTACCATAGTAATTGCGATGTCGTCGTTATTCGCGCATGGCTATTGAAAACTTGCCATGTGTCTATAATAATAATAATAATAATAATAATAATAATAATAATAATAATAATAATATGATCTTTATTAGCAATTTTGCTGAGTTTACATTCAGGTTTTACCTTAATATTATGTGTCTTAGTCTAGAAAAGAAAAAATAGTAAATTACAATTATTTTTTATGTTTACTGAGTTGTATTTTGAATTCCCTTACTGATTTTGAGTTTTTTATACTAACAGATAACTTATTATACTCTCTAAATCCTCTATAAAATATTGTGTTTTGGGCCCTTGCCCTATCTCTTCTGTCAATGAACAAATCACATCGGCCTCTAGTATTATGGCCATGTACATCACTGTTATATTTAACATTTTCACACATATACCCTGGCTGTAATCCATTGACAATCTTATAAACAAATACCATAGTGTTGATCCAGATATGCTCTTCTATACACAAAATTTAGAGTACTTAACATAAGATTTATACTAGTATATCTTCCTACTCCTATAATTATTCTCATGGCTCTGTTTTGAATTATTTGCATTTTTTGTAAATCAGGCTTATCAGCTAGAAACAGGATAGTTGAGCAGAACTCTAAATGCGGGAGGACAATTGTTTTGTACACCAGGCATTTTGTCCATGATGACAGGGAACTGCCAACCCGAGCCATGAAGCCCACTTTCTTTGCCATCTTCCCACATATGTACTGGAAATGTTTGTTGAAATTTAAATTTTTGTCTATTATAATTAGGGTGTCCATTCGTCCCGTTAAAAACGGGACAGTTCCGTTTTTCAGGGACCTGTCCCGGCGTCCCGACAACTGTTCACGGGACGCTGTTTTGTCCCGTTTTTGTAAATATACCGATTTCACGTGAAGCTCGTGGCTCGTCTGCTGTAAATTTACGGACTACGCGTATTCTGTATACACTTTTCTGCTGGCCTTGACTTTGCACGAATGAATGCGTCATCAGCAGGCGGAGTGTAGAGGGGGGTGGGGTTGGTTGACGGCATCAGTTACACAAATTGTCCCGAGCCCCAACGAAGTTTTTGTCGTTTTGCAGCCGAGCAACATGATAAAACATAACTGTGAGTATCACAATAAATATTTAATTTGATAATTCACCCAAAACAAACCTTCCTTGGGTCCTTGCTTGCTCAGATCGTTGTAAATGCTGTCGTGAGGAAAAAATATCAAAAAAATTTAGAGTGCTTGCAAGCCTACTTTGCCTGCTTATTTGTAAAACTGATTGTATTCAAACAGATAGAATATATAATTCGCAATTCGATATTTAATTATTTTTAGCAGCAATTAAATAGGGGGTAAGCTAATTTTGATTTGAAAACATATTTTTACTTCATAACCTCACTTTACGAGATAGTTTTTTCGTATCTGGACGCGTGAGTGTGTAAAATGCCGCCGCCTAAACGTGTGTTTTCAATGACGATGTTAAGAAGGACTTTCCAGATCTTGTTAGACACGAGACTGATAATGACAAAGTGTTTTGTACGATCTGCAAAGCAACATTTTCTATAGTAATTATTCATTAAGGTAATCCCCCGAGTTGCCATTTTTCAGTTAAAACATGACAAAATAATTGTAGTATGGTGAAAATTTTTTTCGCCTTAGGCGAAAAGGCCTCCGGCGGCTGGGGCTTCGCCCCAGACCCCAGCTACGGCCGCCAGAAGTTTGTCCCGCTTTTTTCGTTTGAAAATCTGGACACCCTAATTATAATACCTAAATATTTATACTTGGAAACTTCCTCTAATGTGCATCCCTCTATTTTAACATCTGGCCTAGTGGTATCCCAGTAGGTGTTTCATTAGTCTCAAATTCTCGTTTACTTCTCACTATCATGTATTTAGATTTTTCTATATTTAGCTTTAATCTGTTAGTTTTTAGCCATTCATTTATATTTTCCAGCTCCTCATTCATGATTTCTATTAGTCTATGTACATCTTTCCCAATTAGATAAAGTAATGTGTCATCAGCATAAAGGTTTACTGATAGCTTCACTGCACAGCCTATAATGTCATTTATAAATAGAATAAATAGAAGCGGACCCAATATCGATCCTTGAGGCACCCCATGGTTATTTTCTATATTTTCTGATGTGTAACCACCATATTTGTTTTTTGAGTCCTGTTTGTCTGATATTCCTTTAACCATTTTAAAACAGATCCACTAAAACCATATATCTGTTCGAGTTTAGCTAGTAGAATATCCCTGTCGATTGTCTCAAAAGCTCTTTTTAGATCTAGGAATACGGCAAGTACTATGTTATTTTTATCTATTTCACGTTTTGGAGACTCACACGAGTGATCTTTGCGAAAGCCGGATTGTCTGTCTACAAGTATATTATTGTCTTCAATATATTTAGTTATCTGGTCACACACGATTTTTTCCATAATTTTTTCAAGTGTGGGCATCATATTTATGGGACGGAAATCTATTGCATTTGCAGCATTTGGCACTTTAGGAACTGGAACCACTAATGAGTTTTTTAACTGTTCTGGGAATTTGCCTTTGCTTAGACTAGTGTTTACTATATTTAACAATTTATATTTTATCACTGGAAATGCATCCTTAATGATGTTTGCACCTATCCCATCATCAGCAGATGAAGATTTATTTTTTAATTTTTTAACCATCTGCCATAGTTGTTTTATGTCTATTTGAGAGAATTCTTCAATCTTGCAATCCATTTTCTTTAGATTTTGCACTTTCCACTGATCGGTTTTTGGTTGTGGGATATTGTTGACAATGTTCACCACACTATTTACAAAAAAAGATATTGAATGCATTAGCTATTTGTTCCGGATTGGATAACGTACCTTCATCATTGAAAGCCACCTCACCCGGTTGTCCACTTTTCGTACCACTAACTAACGTTTTTAGAGTTTTCCACATTTCCACCGAGTTGTTAGCATTGTAATAAATTTTTTCTTCAAAATGTTTCCGTTTGTTTTTTCTAATCATTGCTGTTACTTTATTTCTACTTTCGGTAAAGCATAACCAATCCTCTTCATTCTTGGTTAGTTTAGCTCTTTGGTACAGCCTGTCTCGTTCAATTGATGCTTCGTTCACCTTTTGTTCATCCATGGATTAGTATGCTTTTTTATTATGATTTCTGTTTTGGGTGCCACAACATCTAAGCTCTGACCTAAATTAGCATATTTTCAACATAGCTCGGCTCCTTAGATACCAAACAGGCTTAAGTTCGGGGTTTAGTGATAGAGGCGTGAATTTTGGATCATTACTCAGAAAAACGTGCTTAGTAATTTGCCAGGTGGTCCCAATCGATTTTTTCCCCCGTTCAGGGGTGACCATGGTGCAAATTTAGGGGTTGACATTATTTTCAAATGGACTAGGGGTGAGCCTAATAGAAGTAAAAGTGTGGTATTTGAACATTTTGTTTAAGTATTTATTCAATTAATTTATTTAAATCTAAAAAATGTTTTATTTATAACAGGGGTGTCCAGAAATGTTATTTCGAAAAATCGTTCCAAATGCTAGGACCTAAGTAGGCCTATAGCTTGTGATGATTCATCTTTCGGGGATAAGTGATAGAAGCGTGAATTTTGGATCATTTACTCACAAAAATGCAATGAATCATTTGCCGGTGGGTGCGCATCGAAAAATGTACCCGTTCAGGGGTGACCATGGTGCAAAGTTAGGGGTATACATTATTTTCAAATAGACTAGGGGTGAGGCCTAATAAAAGTAAAAGGGTGGTATTTAAACATTTTGGTTAAATATTAATTCAATTTAGTGATTTAAATCTAAAAAATGTATTATTTTTAACAAGGGTGTCCAAAATTGTTACATTTGCCCTTATTTCTAAAATACGTTCAAAATGCTAGGAAGCATAGCTTGTGATGACTCATTTGAAAGGAATTTAAACACTGAACACGAATTTCATACATAATCAAAAGTCAAGGTCACCGGGGTCAATCAGGGTCACGACCTTTGAAATTTATTATATATTTTGTTGTCCAATCACCATGAACAGACCATATAAAAGTGTATAGTATTTTGGTACTTTTTACCTAAATCGTTCGTCCAGGATAATATATGTACATTAAAAGATCAATTCTATATTCAGGGTTGTACAAACTTTCTTTCTGGGTCGTGAGTTTTCCAATATACTGTTAATTGCACCACCATAGGTTGTGGACCACTCATTTTGAATCAAAATGTATGCTGACCACGATTGTGTAATCAATTGTGTAAGTTAGTCTAATCTTTATGGCTTTATATAGGAGTTTATAGGTACAGGGATACTGCTCTTCAGACACCTATTGTTTGGCCTCTGAAATTGAAAGCGCGCTGTTCTTTGTCTCCTATCAAAAGCTGTTACAAAGATGTGCCACACAAACAGGGGTGTGAGACTAGACTGGACTCGACTTCTGCGTGATTTTGAATTATCTGATTCCGTCCATAAAGAAACAATTTCGACATTTGGTAGACTCGAGTTTGGTTTCTGATTGTCGGAATCAAACCGTGACTTGCGTCTGTGGCCGAGGATTTTACACAAAATAATAAATAAATTTCAAAGGTCGTGACCCTGATTGACCCCGGTGACCTTGACTTTTGACTATGTATGAAATTCGTGTTCAGTTTTCAAATGAGTCATCACAAGCTATGCTTCCTAGCATTTTGAACGTATTTTAGAAATATGGGCAAATGTAACAATTCTGGACACCCCTGTTAAAAATAATACATTTTTTAGATTTAAATAATTAAATTGAATAAATACTTGAACGAAATGTTTAAATACCACCCTTTTACTTCTATAAGGCTCACCTCAAGTCTATTTGAAAATAATGTCTACCCCTAACTTTGCACCATGGTCACCCCTGAACGGGAACATTTTTCGATGCGGACCCACCGGCAAATGATTCATTGCACTTTTCTGAGTAAATGATCCAAAATTCACGCTTCAAGCACTTATCCCCGAAAGATGAATAAGCACAAGCTATAGGCCTACTTAGGTACTAGCATTTTAAACGAATTTCAAAATAACAATTCTGGACACCCCTGTTAAAAATTTTTTAGATTTAAATAATTAAATTGAATAAATACTTGAACGAAATGTTTAAATACCACCCTTTTACTTCTATAAGGCTCACCCCTAGTCTATTTGAAAATAATGTCTACCCCTAACTTTGCACCATGGTCACCCCTGAACGGGAAAATTTTTCGATGCGGACCCACCGGCAAATGATTCATTGCATTTTTCTGAGTAAATGATCCAAAATTCACGCTGCTATCACTTATCCCCGAAAGATGAATCATCACAAGCTATAGGCCTACTTAGGTACTAGCATTTTGAACGAATTTTCGAAATAACAATTCTGGACACCCCTGTTAAAAATAATACATTTTTTAGATTTAAATAATTAAATTGAATAAATACTTGAACGAAATGTTTAAATACCACCCTTTTACTTCTATAAGGCTCACCCCTAGTCTATTTGAAAATAATGTCTACCCCTAACTTTGCACCATGGTCACCCCTGAACGGGAAAATTTTTCGATGCGGACCCACCGGCAAATGATTCATTGCATTTTTCTGAGTAAATGATCCAAAATTCACGCTTCTATCACTTATCCCCGAAAGATGAATCATCACAAGCTATAGGCCTACTTAGGTACTAGCATTTTGAACGAATTTTCGAAATAACAATTCTGGACACCCCTGTTAAAAATAATACATTTTTTAGATTTAAATAATTAAATTGAATAAATATTTAAACAAAATGTTTAAATACCACACTTTTACTTCTATTAGGCTCACCCCTAGTCCATTTGAAAATAATGTCAACCCTAACTTTGCTCCATGGTCACCCCTGAACGGGGTAAAAAATCGATTGAGACCACCTGGCAAATTACTCAGCACGTTTTTTTGAGTAAATGATCCAAAATTCACGCCTCTATCACTAAACCCCGAATGGTTTGTCTAAGCAACCAGGCTAACAAGTGTATTTACATTTGTGCTTTCTTGATTCCATTGCATGTTGACTAGTTGGCTTTGTAGCTTCTCTTTATCAAAACTTTTAAAGTCTCTGCGGCTTATCTTATTATTTATTATAGTATGTTTATTAATATCCTTTCCAAGCAGCACCCTGACAATATTGTGATCAGAGAGTTTAGGCGTATCATGTACAGTCACTTTACATTCTCTCTTGTTTGTAACAACCCAGTCTATGATTGTAGCACTTTTGCATGTAACCCGTGTGGGGCTGTTTACTAGTTGCCTGAACCCTGAGTTGTTTATTATAGACTTTAGACGTCTACTTTCCCCTTCTTTGTTGTAGTCAATGTTTATGTCACCGATTACCGTAGTACAGTACGATTTGTCACTATGGTTTTCTAACAGGTCTTCAAAAGCATTGACAAAGTCAATGTACTGGCCGTTTGGGGACCGATACACTCCAATTAATAGATGTTTAGCACCTTTGCACTGGATCAAAATGCCCAGCATCCAGTAGTTTTTTTCCCTGCTGCTATTTATTGTGATTTTATATTTCACGTCATTGCGTATGTAGAACATCACACCCCCTGTATGTCTACTTTCAGAGTTACATCTTACTGCTATGTACCCTTCTATGCCCACTTCTCGGTCCAGCACTTCACTTGTCACATGGGTTTCTGTCAGACATACTATCTGCAGCCTATTTTCTTTAATGAATTCTTCCAACTGGTCTTTGCTGCTTCTCGGCTATCACGAAGATTTCTGATATAAAACTTGTTAAACATGATTAAATACGCGCGATGCAGCTAGACCTCAGCAGGAGGTACAGGCCCATCCTGGGATTTCTCCCCACTTTCGCGAAGATACCCATGCTGTCGAAAACACTGGTTAGAAGATGCACTCAACTTGCAGTCAACCGCCGTCTTCTGAGGTGCTGTGCGTAGTGGACGATTCGTTGGTAAAAACACACACACTTCTCGCTTCCACTACTTCCGTTGGGTTTCACACTCTGCCCTGTGATTGGGTCTCACAACCCGCGCACTTTGAACTAAGGGCTGCTATTGGTCTACGGGTCGCTGACGTATTTCCGTTTCTAGACGAGAATTCGCCTCCACTCGCATTTTGACTGCCTAGTTTGCTTGTGCACCGTCCGCGCTTGCCATTGGCTGAGGCCAAGACGAAGACCAGCGAAGCGAGATGATGTGTCGGCTAGGTTTCACATTCCTGAGCCGAAAACACCACAACTTGCTGTGACAAACTCAACTTTCAGCCCTTGCTACTGCAGGGTGGTTGGAAATCCCGTTACCTCTACTACCTAACCCAATAACATCGGTGAAATTAACCAAACACATTGACTCTCAGCTGCACTTGCACACTAGAGTGACTACTGAAATATTACTTGTGATATGTGACATCACGCAACTTTGCACGCAATATGCAAATTTACCTAACCAATTAAATGCCCTAACTGTTACAATTAAACCTTATCATATGCAAATATATTAAAATAAAAATGAAAAATTCTCCGCTGAGGGCCTAAATGAGACTTGCACAGGCCGTGCGGTTACATTCATCACTGTTACTTTATTGCTCTGAATATTCTTGCAGTTCCATGTCTACATTCTTAAATCAGTCTTAAGCATTCATTAGGAAAAAACATCCACATCCTTGCAGTTAATGCTAATATACCCTACTCACAACACAAGACAAAAACATGATCTCCATCTTAGCCAATGTTCTACAAACCTTGGCCAGAAAAACTCTGATTACTATGTAAATAAAATTAAAAGAATTCAAAGATATAGGCCTACCTCAATATATTAGATTAAAAAATAAGCTGACAAAATTGTTATTACAAAAAGCTTACTACTACAGCGTACATGACTTTATCACATCAACTGACCTAATGTAGGCCTAATGTTAAATCAGTTTTATTGTTAATGGTACAATATTTGAAATTTGGAAAGTAATGTTCTTCGTATTCACTTCTTTTGTCCAAGTTACCTATTAATGTAATAATTTTAAGTAGGTGTTGTGTATTGGCTTTTGGCAGTAGGCCTATTAATATGAGATTCAACATGATGAAAGATGATTATTTGTTAGTGGACGTGGTCATGATGGATTTTATTATTAGTAGGTACTAGGTAGGCCTACCATATGTAGGGCTACAGTATTAATACATAGGCCTAGATACTATTTAAAATTCATTATGTTTAATTACTTGTGTAAAACTAAAATGGACTACACGGTGAAAACTGTGAGTGTGTATTTTGTTGTTGTCCAAAATAGATTGAAAATTGAATTGAAATTGAAAAAAGTTCTATCTAAAAAATCACACATACCCTGGCTGTAAACCTGTAAGCCTTTGACATTCTTATAAATAAAATACCATAGTGTTGAACGTTGATCCAGATGTTCTTCAATACTTAGTAGGCCTACTTACTAAATTTTAAAGTAGGCCTACTTGATATTAGTCTTATGCTGGTATACCGTCCTCCTATAATTATTCTCTTGGCTCGGTTTTGTATTTTCGGTTTTTGTATTTGTAAATCAGTTTTATTAGCCAAAAAACAAGATATCACAGTCTAGCAAAATGCTAAATGCGGAAGAACAATTTTTTGTACACATTCATTTGGTTCATGATGATGGTGATGTGCCAACCCAAACCATAACCAACTTTCCTTGCCATCCTACCATTATACTAGAAATGGTCATAGAAGTTCAAATTATTGTCTACTATTGTTACACCTAGATATTATACTTGCATATAGTACTCTGTTTTTGAGTCCTGTTAGTCAGATATTGGATTGACTATTTTAAACAGTTCTGTTAAAACCAGTAAGCTAGCCAGTAGATGTCTCAATCGATTGTCTCAAATGTCTTTTGAGGTTCAGGAATACGGCAAGTACTGTGTTATTTTTTTTATCTATTTCTTGTTTCGATTTGCCACCACTATTGCACTGCCGACTCACACAAGTAATCTTTGCGGAAACCGGATTGTCTGCCATTAAGAACATTATGTCTTTGATAGGCCTATATTTATTTATTCGCACACAATTTTTTCATTATTTTTTCTAGTTTTGGCATTATATTTGTGGTCTGGAAGTCTATTGCATTTTCAGCGTTTGCCACTTTAGGAACTGTATCACTAACAAATTTTTTCTCTGTTCTGGAAATGCCCCTTTACTTAGTCTAGTGTTTAGGCCTATTATTTTTAACAAATGAATATTTATTTTTTACATTTTCACTATGTAGGCCTATGCCACATCTGTTTTGTCTGTTTGAGAAAATTCTTTCTTTGATCTTGCAATCCATTTTCAGTAGATTTTTCATTTCCCACTGCAATTATCAATGTTAGCCCTCAATATCAAAGTGACTCCATTTGAGGGTACAATTACCGATATTTGATTGCTTAGAGGTCTAGCATACTTAGATCTACAAAGTTTTGTAAAGAATTTAAAACAAAAATCAGTTCCAAGATGTTTGGGATTAATTATTCCCATCAGAAACGACCAAGCCTAGACCTGTATGACAATGCCTGTTCATAGGGACCCTACTCATTGTCTCGACACCTTCCACCTTGTTTCAGAGGCCCATGGGATCCGCGAGGAAGACAAGAAGAGGATGGACAACCGACGGTCAAGAGGAGGCTGGGAGATCCACGAACAGTGTTTAGCAGGTAACACCCCTTGGGCCCCATAAGACTTTTCCCGGCAGACGGAAAAATTTGTGCACCCACTGCTTTTTTCGGAATTCCATTTTTTCCCTAGATGTATTTGTAAGCTAAAGGTGTTTTGTAACAACATAAAAAAGTCTATTCTCAAAATTTAAATTTACACTTGTTGTGGAGGCAACACTATTGTCCAAAAACAGAAATATACTAATGGTCGATAGAAAGGTTATGTCCCACCCCCCATTTTTTTTTGCTTTTATATTCAAGGCCCTATTTCATTCAGACAATTTTCATGGACCTTAACATTATTCAGTCAGGAGGCAGGTCAGAAGTAAGGACTTAAACGGAAGCAAGAGCTAGATCTAGGGGACTGGAATATTAGCAAGTTTACATTGACTTGAAATAGGACTAGCCTACTTGTACCTACATGTTTATGTACATTTAATTTGATACAATAGTTTTGTAAAGTAAATAGTCCATACGTTTCATACATAAAAATAAAGTAGGTCAGGGTTGCCACTTTCAAGGATTTTATCCTTTTCTCAGGATTTTTAGTGTGTCTCAAGGATCACAGGATTTTGGGCTAAATCTTGGATTTTCTACTGTCTTTAAAAAATTCATTAAATTAATATATTATTTTTTAAAATTCAGCTACAAAAAGCAATGTAGACAGTAAAAGAACATCAGGTACTAGTAAAAATAAACATAAGTGACTGCATAACATTTACCCCAAGTGGTAGTTATGGCGAGTAAAAGTAAAACGTTAAAAATAAATTCGAAGAAAGTTCCGATTCTTATGCGTTTCTACACGTAATGTTGACTAGATTCTCGAAAATCAGGCTGGCATAACATATTTTGGCATGAAACCTGAAAATTTGTAACATTCCTTTACGGTTATAATACGGTAATGCTGAATAACTGTTTTCAAGGATTTCTCAGGATATTTTTAGTTTCTTTCAAGGATAAAAAAATTGACTTGGTGGCAACCCTGAGTAGGTCAAGTAATGCCTTCATTTTTCACAAATTACTAAGGAATAAAATAACAAATAGTACCTAATTAGTGACCAGTTCCAAAGCAACTTTGCCACTTGCCAATTCCAATGCCAATGTTTCACCCGCCACACCGGCATGGATGTGTGAATTGTGACTTACCAGCGAAGTAGGCTGATTTGTCATGTTTCACCCGCCACACCGGCATGGATGTGTGAATTGTGACTTACCAGCGAAGTAGGCTGATTTGTCATGTTTCACCCGCCACACCGGCATGGATGTGTGAATTGTGACTTACCAGCAAAGTATGCTGATTTGTCATGTTGCACCCGCCAATGAGTCGATGATATGAGAGCTTCGGTAAGGTTGTTTGGAATAACTTTATGGAGATATAAAATTATTTGGTTTTAGTTATATATACAAAAAGTGGTGTTATATGTTTTTGTTTTTTTGTATAGCATTTGTAGCATTGCAAAACAGTTAAACAATCTGTCATATTACATCTTCTTCACTTATGCCCACATTGACATATCTATGTGTCTTGATAACTAGTTACGAGGACTCCTGTCCATTCCCCTTGGCATTTCCTCATAGTGTTCTTTCAGTGTTGCGCATCTAAATAGATGTCTGTCTGTCCAGTGTTCCATTACCACAGACCTTACATATCGATGGTGAAGAACCAATAGGCCTACCTTCTATCTGCCAAAAAGCAAATTGTTCAGGAGAGCATTAAAACTGATTTAAGAAAAGTAACTGACTGCAAAACCACTAAAAACTACAAAATGGTTTATTATTAGAACAACATTTTTATTATGAATATTGCTTTAATAAATATTTTTGTATTTAATATGTAGATAGTAGATAGAAGGTATTGCCACTATTTTATGGACACATAGGAGGTATCGGTTTTAGTTTTCTAGTTAATAAGTAAATTGCATTTTTGTGTATGGGTGTCAAATTTATTCATATACAAAGATATTTAAGTACATTAGTATTTCCTTATTAAATATATGATAAATAGTTATATCACAGCCGATATTGTACATCGCTCAAGGTCAACAAGTATTTTATCGAGATGCATTCCTCTCCACTCCGCGCCTACTCGGTAGCGCTTTACTTAATTCCGTAGTGCTACGATAATATAATCTTGTCAGTTCTCTCAGACCAATTATGTGTCTTTCAAAGAAATGTCGAATATTATTCATCTCGTCACGTAATAAATATCGGAGCATTGAATACGTAGTTACTGATAATATCTCGTAAATGAATGATTAAATGAACGACAATCACAACAAAAGCTGAAATGAAACTTCACAGAACTAAGATTTCCGAGAAGCACGACCTTCACACAGAATACACGAGCCGACATCGGACCGACCGGTCGGGCCGACCACGCGTGGGGGGGCGCTTGTGAAAGATGCCGAAAAACCACATTTTGAGCAAATAGAAGGAACTAAAGGATGCACTCACAGAAGGTCCACAGTCCGCGTCAGTATGCGAGAAAGTATAGGCCTAATTTTTATTTGATTATCGATCGACATAAAAAATCCTCATTATTCATTCATCTTTATCTGTTGCCACGTCCAACTCTGCGTTGGGTCAGCATTGAAGACAGGCCTCTCTATCTTCTTCTGTCCTGCCACCACTCCTTTTCTTCCATCACATTCCAGTCTCGTCCTCGCTGTTCCACATCTTTTCTCACACTATTCTGCCATTGTTGTCGTGGTCTGCCTCTTGGTCTTCTACCTGGAATTTCCAATTCCATCATCCTTCTCGGTTATCTCGCTCTTTCCATCCTTTCTGACATGTCCGAATCACTTTAAGTTTTATCTTCTCTCTCCAATTCGCTCCATTAAGTTCCTCACGCCTACTTGGTCTCTGATATCCTCATTCCATATTTGGTCCCATCTACTCTTACCTACAATGTTTCTAAAAAAACATCATATCTACAGCCTGCACAAGGCTCTCATCCACTGTTGTCATATTCCAAGTCTCTGCTGCATATGTTAGTAAAAAATATTGATATTAATCGATTGGATTGCACATGTACGATTATCGACATACTAATTCATATCGAACGGCAACCCTACATTTAGATTTTAGTGGTGTTAGCTTATACATTTTTATTGCCATTTAGCAGTGTTATTTCAATGTTATTAAATAAAACTAAAAACAAACACATCTAAAGTCCGCGTCAAATCAACAGGCCTCCTCTCAAAGAGCGACTTATTTCTATGCTCTCTTTGTGCAACGTTGTAAACTTCAAATTCTGTTTTCAGATTCTCCTAATAGAGAGAAGGGTTGATCCATCGCTTCCAAATAAAAAGTGACCCCAAAATACGCGTCAGCTGTGCCTGTGCCCATGTCGCGCGTCGCGCCACCTGAGTGAATGGTTATTATGTTTAATTTCCAAGAAAAAACAAACAAACAAACAAACAAAGCAATAGAAAGTCCATGCAGAGTGGAGTGACCTGTACAACAAGGGTTGGTAAGTGGAAGACATGATTGACAGTTTCTGGTCTTCAACAATACCAACTATTTCCTTTGAGCTAGCATTTAGATTGGTTTAGGAGGGCTACTTGATATGAACACAAGTATAGCTATGCAGTCATTGTTCAGGGCTACCATTAATTAAAAACAAAAAATCAGGACATTATTTACTATCAATATGTTTATGCCCGTACAAATCAAGGTTTACATGTAGAATGACCATACTTACAGAAATAATCAGAAAAATTATTACATGTCAGCCTATTTGATGTTGAACAATAACTCAGAATCAGAATCAGAATATGAGGAGACCATACACAAGTAATTTACTAATTTAGGTAGGATATTGACAGATTGATTACAAATTAGCTTATGTCAACTTCCCACTTACTGGTTGATGGCTCTGCACCTGCAACATTGTAATTTACATTGTTTTCATCTCCTTTCTCAAGTGCTGTAACAATACTAGGAAAACGCTTAAGTCCCGCCGCGTTGTTGGATGAGCGTAATTGGTGCATTGAGTAGCCAGTGTTATGCGTATTTTCTGTTGTTTTGTGAAAAAATCATTACTAAGTTAAAGATTTTTAAAAATTTATTTAAATTAAATTAAAAATAAACTTTAAATTTTAATTTTAAATTTTTTAATTATCGTAATTTAAAATAAAAAAAAATCGGAAAATTTCGATTTTCATAAGAAATAATTATTCGATTGTGCTCAAATTTCACACGAATATATTAATTCATAAAATTAAGGTTCTGTGAAAAAATCATTACGATCGGATAAAGCATGTAGGTGCTATAAGCCAAAGAAATTTAAAAAATCGAAAAAAGTCGTAAAATTGCGATTTTTTAAAGAAATTTATCTTTCGATAACGCTCAAATTTTACACGAATATATAAATTCATAAAATTAAGGTTCTGTGAAAAAATTATCACAATCGGACAAAGCATGTAGGTGTTATAAATCGAAGAATTTTGTTAAAAATCGAAAAAAATCGTACAATTGCGATTTTCATGAGTAATAATTTTCCGATTGCGCTCAAAAACGTGGCAGTTCTAAGTTCAGAGATTTCGAAGGGCTCCAAAAATTTCATCGCAATCGGAGTATCGGTTTAGCCGGAATCGTGTGGACAAACAGACAAAAATACAAAAAAAAAAAACATTCCGGAATTTTTTCTCCAGTGTAGTAAATGGAATCTTCGCTACGCTCATCCAATTATTTTTATGAAGAATGTCGTCTTCTCAAACTGTGAACTGTGAACAGAGTAAAGATAGCTTTAACAGTGTTCTTTCGTCCACAAACTGTTTAAAATTGAAAATACTTGCTCGACTGCTGCCTTTAATCCCGGCAGTAAGAACTATTTTTGTAGTGGGGGGGTCAGACTAAATCTAAAACAAAAATAATAATATATAAACTAATTATTCATGGGTATAAACGGTCTTTCGTGGGTAAAGTAAACGTGACTTTGTACAATGGGGGGGAGAGGGTCCCCAGCTAATTCGGGTCCGGTGCTATTTAGAGTGTGTTTGAGTATTTTATGGAGTTTAAGCATTTTGTTTTATAACATTTGATGCCATTTTTTGGATGAGCAAAGCAAAGATTCCATTTCACTACACTGGAGAAAAAAATCCGGAATGTTTTTTTTTTTGTATTTTTGTGTGTTTGTCGCACGATTCCGGCTAAACCGATACTCCAATTGCGATGAAATTTTATGGAGGCCTTCAAAATCTCTGAACTTAGAACTACCACGTTTTTGAGCGCAATCAAAAAATTATATCTCATTAAAATCGCAATTTTACGATTTTTTTTTATTTTTTAAAAAATTTTTCTTCGATTGTTATGATTTTTTCACAGAACCATAATTTTAAGAATTAAAGATATTCGTAAGAAATTTGAGCGCAATCGAAAAATTATTTCTCATGAAAATTGCAATTTTACGATTTTTTTCGATTTTTTAAAAAAATCTTTGACTTATAAGACCTACATGCTTTATCCAATTGTAATGATTTTTTTTACAGAACCTTAATTTTATGAATTAATATATTCTTGTGAAATTTGAGCGCAATCAAAAAATTATTTCTTATGAAAATCGCAATTATAACGATTTGTTCTTTTTTTTAAAATTACGATTAACTAAACAAAATATTAAAGATTTAATTTAATTTTTATTTACAAATTTAAAATTAATTTTAAAAAAATCTTCAACTTAGTAATGATTTTTTCACAGAACAACAGAAAATCCGCATAACACATGGCAGCTCAATACACCAATTACTCTCATCCAACAACGCGGCGGGACTTGCGTTTTCTTAGTATTATGCATTTTGTGTTTCAAATTATACTTCCTGGGGACAGCACTAGCTAACTTGACCTGTAGCTATGAGATTGTTTCTATCACCTTGGAAGTTTTTGTGCCACATTGCCATAAGAGAAATAAGAGCTTTAGGCCTACTACAAAACTCTGGAGTTATGTTTGTACTAGTTTGGGGGGGGGGAATGGGGCAATTAGGCATCCTGGCAACATGTTGTCAGGACACCACCTCAAAAAAAACGGTACTGTCCTGGCTAATTAGGGGGGGGGGGGGGGGCTAACCATGTGCACATCACAAGGACCCTACACCTATATTTTTCTATTGTAATTCGTAACGCACACACTGCCAAGAGTTAGATCTACTAGGGTAGACCCAATATCCTATTTAAGCTTAAGTTTTATTTCACTACGGTAAGATGGGGTGATAAGAAACAATTATTAACATTAACATATATTAGTCCTTCATTTAGAGTGAAAACCACTCTCCGGAAAGCGGGCAGTAGCAACATATGTCATTCAATTCACAAAACCCCAAGGAAAAATAGTTCACTTGTTGCAAATGATCTATATTCAGCGTTTTGGCGTCGCAACGCTTTAAAGATGGCCAACGTCGTTTTTTTATGCACGCGCATTGGAAGAAGAAACGGCATGTATCTAAAATCTGTTTGTCCGATTTGCCTGCAATTAATTTTATTCTCTTCCCAAACAAAATTGTCAGTGTGGCTGTACAATATAAACTTGAAATTCAATACATTATTATATATATATAACGTATGTGTTTAAATACAATATGTAGGCCTACGGTACATCAAAATCATTTATTTTTTCACTTTGTAGTCTTTTCGATTGTACCAGAGGTATAAATTCACAGAATAATTTTTGAACGTACATTGTAAAATACTTTGATATGTTGTTAACAACATGGCTATCTTGAAATTTCATTTAAAAAATTATTTTTATAAATTTTTAAAAATTTAAATAATATGGTGTGGCACTCTAGGATAGCCGCCTAGCTGCGTTGGCGCATGCCAACCTATGGGTAAATTACTCACTTGGGCTAGACTTTTTGTGGAAATATCTTCACAATAACAAAAGTAAATACAAATATGTAAATATTATATTTTAGGCATCATTATTTTAAGATTTTAGGCTGGTTGGTATTAACTCTCTATGTTTCTAGGGGTTGTTACGCAAAATGCTAAGATTTAGGTGGTGGTGCATTATTCGTGGTTTAGCATTCTTAATAATTGTTTTTAGGGGGAGACGCGTGGTGCCGTGTTTTTTTTTTTTTATCCAGATAAAGTATTGATACAGATATATTGGTCGAGCGAAGCGAAGAATTTAATTTCACTGACCCCCACAAAAATTAACTCTTTTTTCTGTTTGTGTGCGTCCTATTGGGCAAACGGCATATGCGATCTTGATGAAAATTGGAGGAAACCTTCGAAATCTCTGAACTAACCCCGCCATGTTTTTGGGTACAGCCGAAGAAAATATTTCTCATGAATATTGTATTTATACGATTTTTTTTTTTCGATATTAATGCGATATTTTTGTGATATTTGGCCCGCGGCATGGCAAACGGCTACTTTGATCTTGATGAAACTTCATGGGAATGTTTGAAATCATTAAAGTTAGATATGTTATGATTTAAGGGACATTTGAAGAAATATCTCTTGTAGAAATCGTATTTTTACGAAACGGAGTAGGAAAAAACAATGTCATATTTTTATGCTACCTTTCGAAATAAAAGCCCTCCTCTTCATCATTTAATGCCAATTCAATGACATTTGGCACAGGCTGAAACCACCTTCTTTTTGGGGTCTGGTTTGTACTTTCTAGGCATTTTGTGATATTCTTTACACCCCACATAAAATAAAAATGTATAAAATCAGTAACTATTTTTTTAGTGCTACATTTTAATGTTTGGTTTTTAGGTAAGATGCATTTATATTAATATAATAGTGATAAATAATAAAAACAGAAATACTTACCAGTAATCAGTTTCGAGGTACTTTAGAAGATTTTTAACCAACAAAGTTAGAAAATAAAACGCAGCTTTGATTTGGATGCCATGTAAAACACAACGCCTTGTGAGCATCAAATATCCATGTTCCAGATTAAATCAAATCACTGTCTAAATCATTTGAGTTATCAAGCTCGTTCCGACTTTCATTTTTGCACAAAATATGAATGATTGAAACTTTTTTCTACATTTGTTTCTTGTCACCCCCATGTTTCTAGTCACCCCATATTACGGGTATACATTCTGCTCAATGCTGGATTTTCCCAAATGGTTGTTATTTCAAGAGTCTTTTGTAGGCAGTATCTATGTTTTAATGTTTTATGATGTGCACTTGACTTGAGCCTTCTAACTTCCAGATTGTCTGGGCCACCCCAGGCAAAGAGAGACGCCGACAGTGGAGATGAGGACGAGCTCCCCAACAAGGTAGGTTCCGTCTTTCTCTGTGCTTGTGGACCTGTCAATATGTTTGGCATTTGGTCATAGTTGTCGGTCTCTTTCAAGATAAGTGGAGAATTTTTAGATATTATTATGGTACCTGTAGTTTAGAAATGTCTACGCCTTATTTGACTAGGTAATAATATCTTGAAATAATTACCCAGTCTTACCTGTAATGGTATCTTGACTAATAAATGATCATAAATAAAATACTCTTGTCTAGGTCAGCTACTGCTATGGAATCCCACCATCAATTTGGTGGTTAAATAATGGCTAGGGTTAAGATTTGCGATGTCAAGCCTAAAATTTCAACCCATTCAAAAAAAATTTCAACGTCAATTTAACCATTGAGCCACCAGTTGATTTTGTTTTATTTTGCCCGTACGGATCCAGTTAAATCCGTATTACGGGGGATGGCACCCCGCCGCACCCTGCCTACGGCCGAAATCGCGTGAATGCACAAAATGAAGGCCTAGGCCTATTGTTTTTAGTCATATCACTTGCTTTTCTAGTTTATATTCCCGCCAGCCCTAGGCATAACCCTACTTGTGTCATCGTCTTATTTTACTTGGTTTGAAGTACTCTTAAGTCTTCATCCACATCATTATTATCGCTTGCATCATTTGCAAGCTAATCTACAACACTTCCTGAATCTCGCAATATATCACGCTCATTGGAAATTCAGCAGAATCTTCTTTTAGATTCGCCATCTTGTAACATTCAGGAGCTACGTCAGTTTTTACAAAGTAAACAACAGCTGAGAAGCCTATTTCTGTTACGGCGCACCGCCTTGAAAATTTGTAGGCCTTCATATTATTTGTAGTCGTCTGTGAAATGGCCGTGTTCGAGAATTTATCGGGGAAAAAACTCAACCACGTCGGTAAAAGAGTCAGCCTCCATATAGTGCTGCTATCTGTTTTAGATTGACTGAACTACGTCGGTTTGGCGCGAAAATAAATGATGAACGGAACGGAGACGGAACCGTTCCGTAAGTAAATTTTTGGGCCAGACTCGCATTTCCGGAACCGTTCCGTAAGTCTGCCCCAATGGGTTAAAAAAAACTATTCTTATTTAAAAAAGAAGATAATAGAATTGCAAAAGGTAAAATACTGGTTTCTTACATTGTTTTGGAAGCGATTGCACTTAAGGATCGGAATTATCCTTTCACCTTTTTTAGAGTATGTCTACCAGTATCACTCAAAATACATAGGGCTTATAAGAATTGTGAGTATATGCCTAAGCCTAATAGAGGTTATAAAACTAAAATGTATATACCTATCCTACTTAGTACATACCTAGGCTTAAAACTGCATTCAAGGCTTGGCTACCTACTTAAAACCAGTTAAAAAATTAAGGTCCTCCACAGGCTTTCCTGTCAGTCGACATCTGTTATTTGTGACCACTAAACCGGCTACCCCAAAAAGTATTTCACATGGCACACTTGTGTCCACAATGCACAGGTATTTTTAGCTAATTTTGCCCATCACAGGGAATGTAGTTTCATGACTTTTCCACCAAAGTAGGGGGTCTTGTTTCTCCCCAGAAATACGCAGCTCTTGGGATGACTGAAATTTAGTGGTAGTTTATATTTAAAAATTAAAAATTTGGATTTAGTCTACCCACTCAGTCACATAGGGTACTGATTTTCAGTGGGGTACAGTAATTAAAGACAACCAAGCCAACCCTGCAGGCGCCGACACCATCGACGAGCGAACAATGACCAACAAGAGACCGGCATATTAAAGTAGAAAACACTGATTAATCAAGCTGGACACGATTCCACCCACGCCGCGGACAGCGCCAAAATCAACAAGGCTAAATCTGAACAACCTTATCGAATTTACTATGTACATTGTTACTAGGACGGCTCCAAAGTCACCGTTTATACATATTCGTAAGCCAAGAACTGATTGACTCAAGTCCATATATAAGAAGTTAAAAAACTTCTGCCTATAGCAGGTATCGAACCCTGGACCTTCTTCATTGGAAGTAGAGACGCTAACCACAAGACCAACAAGCCTTCTTCTGTGCTATCTTTATCATCAAACTGCAGGAGGCAAGGTTTTTTTTTGGCTGAACATGCAATGTGTCGTCAATATCGCTATCGGAATCGGCTGGCTCTCCATCTGTAATTGGTTGCTCGCTGTTAGGCTAGTTCCAAATACTCCTCACGCAAGGCACTCCACACATCTACAGACTCCCTCTCATTGAAAAGTGTTTGCTTGGGTCGAGAGCAGATGTCTTGGCAGATAGCAGTCCATTTTCACTTCTCTTGCCTTTAAATCAGTTTGTAACACTTGTTTACTTTTTAACCCATTGGAGTACTATTATTTCTACAAAAAAACTACCCTAGAAATTTTATTTAATTTGCAGACATTTTTCTATAGCATCGTGTCTCGGGAAACGTTATTATAAGCTATTTGAGAGCAATCCAAACATTTTTTTGTGAAAAGTAACACTTTATTGAAGCAGCCAACATTTTATCATGTATGTCACAGAAAAAGTGGTACGTCTGTTCAAATGAAAGTTTTAAAATATGGGTGGAAGGGGGGGGAAAGTCCCAAATATAGAATTTTAATTTTTTTCAAATTATAATTGTTTTATAAATATTTTTTTGAGGTACTTTTAGTCTCACAT
>JAMZAV010004402.1:0-45225 GCA_024449915.1 Sweltsa coloradensis
ATACCTCTGTGATGTCTAACTTGTGTCCAACGTTAGGGGAATATACTCCACCCTACGTCAAACTTTTCCGTTGGGGAAACCTTCACTGACATCACTCGACTCGTAGTCAAAACGAATTTTGGTCCATGTCTATAAAATGTTGGGAAAAAATCGATTAACTTATGTTTCTTTAAACTAAGTTATTTACAACAGTTTTTTTTTTAGAGCATGTGCAAGTGAATTTATGTTTTTGGAAACAATAACAACACTAAATAATTTAATGGTTATTCTTAGCTTATTGTAAAATAGTTGTTTGTTTCGAACCCGTGTTGTATATTTTAAGAAACTTATTCAAAGCTGCCGTAATTATAAAAACTAAAATGTAGTCAACCAGAAGCGAAACTTTCAAAACTTTCTAATGCGCCAACCCGATGTTGTAAGAACACCAGAAACTCTCTCAGTCGGTTTTAGGCTCACAGGGGCCGCTTTGAAACGTTTCAAAATGTCGCTCAATGCTATTTCAAAGCATCGTGTCAATCTCACTTGCACTAAATAGTTTGGTTGCTAATGTAAGATATCCCCACACTTAGAAAATGGTGGAGGTGCCGGGTAGGTTCGGAAATTAACAGAATTACTTTGACTTTTAAGATTTAACTAAAAAACTAGTGTTCCTTATCTTGATAACAAAACTTTATAAAGTTGAAATTGTTTTATTTCTAACAGATTTCGTGAAATAACTGCATACATTAATCGATTAAAGGCATGTCTTAGTAATTGTGAATCAAGTCGAAAACAAAAGGCCTTGTCAACCGTTCATTCTAATGCTGCAGCCTGTATTAAAGTATTGGTTAAACTCATGTGTTTTTTTTTTTATAAATATTAAATAATATGTTAATTTTACCAAGAGAAATCAGTTTATTCGAAACTTTATTCGGAATGACTTTTTTTCTCAAATTGGTCAATGTGAATATGAATATAATTTTGTGTGAGATTGTACTGTGAAATAGTAATGAATTAGTGTGGTGAGGAAGGAAAAAGCTTAAACATGATAACAATAATGAGATGACCGTGGTCCTCATGAACAATGATAAACCAAATATGAAATATTTCTCATTTTCTGCGAGTCCTTCACAAGGAAATTCAATCCATTTCCTTTATTGATATCCACTCTTAAGTATTACATGCATACATTGGAAACAAAGAAACAGCAAAACTGGAATGAGCAAATTTAATATCGAATGGAATTGCTCGCTCAAAGTGATCCTGTTTTGATGAGTTCGCGATCTATTTTCAATCAACTTATTTCGTTATTCAAATCTATGTATTAGTGGCTGGCGGCATAGCCGACATGCAAATTAGTTATTGATGACTATAAAACAGATGTGTTACAGTTTCATATTCATTAAATTGGAATATCAAAAACAAAATATATATAGTTATATTCAAATAACAGTTGATTGTTTTACGGATCGTCAGGGCTTTTCAATCGCTAAAACTCTAACAAATACTAAAAGGCACTCATTCAACAACACAAATAGATTTAAATTGCACTCGTTATACACACAACATGACATGAAAGGACACAAACAAACAGAAACACACCAATACACGCACACGCACAATATGTACACGATTATGTTTCTCAATAGGGCATATTAATAAGAGTGCGTATTATGACACACGACATAAGATGATTCAACGATTCCGTGATCTCTTGACGACTTTAAAACTACTATATAGCCGCTACTAAACGGAAATCATTCCTTGTATTAATAATTCTTGCCCCTTATCAGATTATCTTATCACGAACTGAAACACATTGTCTTCGAACCTATTATTATTATTATTATTATTATTATTATTATTATTATTATTATTATTATTATTATTACTTATGATTTATATAGATATTGTAATGTTTTACCTGTAAATGTACTGTTCACTTACAAATTATTAGTTAAATTTTATTATGATAATTCGTTTAAAACTATTGTTAGTCATAATGCAAATACTCGCGCCAGGGAGGCAGAGTATTTGAAAATACCAACTTACAACAATAAGTATGGGAAAAGAGCTTTGCAATACAGTGTACCTTTTACTTTTAATAAAATTCCCAAATATTTACGAAGTATAGATCAAATAAGTAGGGTAAAGAATGAGTTAAAAGTGTTTTTGTTATATGAAACAGACATTGCATGTAAGTGGGATGCGTAGTATTTTTAAGTTTTCATTTTCAGTGTATTATTATTTGTTCAAGTTTTCTGTATGTTTTTTGGTTCGAGGTATTTTGTTGTTTTTCCCTTGTACTTATATCAATATTATAAAGTCTGGAGTCTGGGTTATTTTTATTAATTGTCAATGTTTTTTATCCTCACAGCTAAGCCGCTTGTGTGGCTTGTGGGACTCGTTTCCATACTTAACTATCATGTATTTAAATATGTACTTCCAATAAAAAAAAAAAAAAAAAAAAAAAAATTATTATTATTATTATTATTATTATTATTATTATTATTATTATATTATATTATTATTATTATTATTATTATTATTATTATTTTTATTATTATTATTATTATTATTATTATTATTTTGTTATTATTGGATGAGCGTAGCGAGCGTAGCGAGCGAAGCGAAGATTCCATTTCACTACACTGGAGAAAAAAATCCGGAATGTTTTTTTTTTTTTTTCTTTTTTCTTTCTATTTTGTGTGGTTTGTTAACACGATTCCGGCTAAACCGATACTCCGATTGCTATGAAATTTTATGGAGGCCTTCGAAATCTCTGAACTTAGAACTGCCACGTTTTTGAGCGCAATCGGGAAATTTTTTACTATAAAAAACGCAATTTTACGATTTTTTTTCTTCGATTTTTTAAAAAATTTCTTCGACTTATAACACCTACACGCTTTATTCGATTGTAATTATTTTTTCACAGAACCTTAATTTTATGAATTAAGATATTCGTGTGAATTTGAGCGAAATCGAAAAATTATTTTCTCATGAAAATCGAAATTTTACGGGTTTTTTCTTTTTTAAAAACAATTCTTTGACTTATAACACCTACATGCTTTATCCAATTGTAATGAATTTTCACAGAACCTTAATTGCATCAATTTATATACTGGTGTTAAATTTGAGCGCAATCGAATAATTATTTCTTATGAAATTGCAATTTTTACGATTTTTTATTTTTTTTAAATTACGATTTATTAAAAAAATTAAGTTAATTTTTATTTTATTTTATTTAATTTAAAAAATCTTCGATTAAGCAATAATTTTTTCACAGAACAACAGAAAATCCGCATAACACATGGCAGCTCAATGCACCAATTACGCTCATCCAACAACGCTTAAGTCCCGCCGCGTTGTTGGATGAGCGTATATGGTGCATTGAGATGCCATGTGTTAAGCGGATTTTCTGTTGTTTCTGTGAAAAAATCATTACTAAGTTGAAGATTTTTTAAATTAAATTTAATTATATAAAAAATTAACCTAATTTTTAAAAAAGAAAAAAATAAGCATAATTTCGATTGCGCTCAAATTTAACACGAATATATTAATTCATGAAATTAAGGTTCTGTAAAAAAATCATTACAATAGGATAAAGCATGTAGGTGTTATAAGTCAAAGAATTGTTTTTAAAAAGAAAAAAAACATAAAATTTTGATTTTAATGAGAAATAATTTTTCGATTACGCTCAAATTTCACACGAATATCTTAATTCATAAAATTAAGGTTCTGTGAAAAAATCATTACAATCGGATAAAGCATGTAGGTGTTATAAGTCGAAGAAATTTTTTAAAAATCGAAAAAAATCGTAAAATTGCGTTTTTTATGTGAAAAAATGTCCCGATTGCGCTCAAAAACGTGGCAGTTCTAAGTTCAGAGATTTCGAAGGTCTCCATAAAATTTCATTGCAATCGGAGTATCGGTTTAGCCGGAATCGTGTTAACAAACACACAAAAATACAGAAAGAAAGAAAGAAAGAAAGAAAGAAAGAAAGAAAGAAAGAAAGAAAGAAAAAAAAAAAAAAACATTCCGGATTTTTTTCTCCAGTGTAGTGAAATGGAATCTTCGCTTCGCTCGCTACGCTCGCTACGCTTATCCAATAATTATTATTATTAGTAAATGATAGCAGTTGTAATAAAAGTATGCCCCGACTGGGGCATACTTTTATTACAACTGCTATCATTTACTAAAATGTCTTTAAAGCGGGCTTATGCTTGAAAACCGTATTCATTATTATTATTATTATTTAATTTTATAATTTACCCCTATTATTTAATTTTTTACAGAAAAGAATAAATGCACATCATAGCGGTTCGTGTGTGCAAGAAATGTGATTTTGTTAACTACAGTTCATTTTGTCTGAACCTGTGATTAGTTTTATTTATTTGACCTCCTTTGTGAATCAGTTTGTTTTAATAACCCTAAGCATGCGCAGAGATTTTACAATGTGGGGGGGACCCACAGGATTGCCATACCGATGGGGGAATGGCGGCGGAGGAGGAACGGGGTCTGGGGAACAGCCCCAGCCGGCGGAGGCGAAATTTTAAGTTAACTTTAGGGGGGGAAGGCTTAAAAAGTAATTAAAAGTAAGAATTGCTATTATTTACACTTAATATCTTAAGGTATTTTTGATATAAAACTTATTTAAAACTGAGATGATGAGAGAAAAAGGTAGATATAGGATTCGGAAAACTAAGTAGATATTTTTCTTATTATGTTTATTTTTAATTAATTATTTTTAGTGGATTTTCATCTTATTTATAAGATATGAAACGTGATTAGTTATTTTGATAAGATTTGTAGGCCTAATGGGGGAATGGGCATGGCCCCTGCCCCCCCCCCTGCCCCCAACCCCTCCCCAGCAAACGCCTGTGTTAATAACAATTAAGGGCAATCCCTAGCCCAAATATGACTTCTAAAGAATGCAGTAAAGACGTCTGAAAAGTAAGTAGAATGTAAGAGGGACTTAATAAAGGAGCGGATTATTTTTTTAAATTTTTTTGACGGGACATAACCTCAGAATCAACAATTTTTAATTCAAATTACTGGAATCAGTTGCTCAAGTTCAAAATTGAATTTTGAGCAGCGGTTTTTTGTATATTGTTTCTACACTCCCTTATCAATAACCTAAATATAAGGATTATTGGTTTTATATGGTTTGAGGCGTTGCACGATTTTTTTCCGTTAAACGGTACAAAATTTGAAATTGTACCGGCAGGCGAAAAAATTTGTGCAACGCAACAAACCATATAAAACCAATAATACTTATATTTAGGTTGTAGATAAAGAAGTGTAGAAACAATATACAAAAAACCGCTGCTCAAAATTCAATTTTGAACTTGAGCAACTGATTCCAGTAATTTGAATATAATTGTTGATTCTGAGGTTATGTCCCGTCAAAAAAATTTCAAAAATAATCCGCTCCTTTATTAAGTCCCTCTTACATTCTACTTACTTTTCAGACGTCTTTACTGCATTCTTTAGAAATCATATTTGGGTCTAGGGATTGCCCTTAAATAAGTAAAATTGATGCTGGCAATGTTTACAATAACTGCCTGAATAGCGTAAAGTTACCATTTTGTGTTTTTTTTATAAGTATTTTTAGTAACGTTAAATTAATATGAAAGATCTCAAAATTCAATATAATCCATAAAATGACATTCCGTAAAAATGTACCATTAGTTTTGTTATTTCTCAATTTAATTGATCGGGAAACACCTCCATAGGTGCAATACATTTTATAGAAATCAATCCAGAAATTTAAAAAAAATCCATAGATATACATGGATCCATAAATCTATTCAGATCTACAATGCACCAACAATCCAGATGTTATGAAGTTAACCGACCTGGTAGCTTAAGGGTAAAGCACTCGACCGGCAAAAAAAAGACCGGGTTCGATACCCCGCTGGGATGGATTTTTTAATTTCTGGATTGATTTCTATAAAATTGAGTATTGTTAATTATTTCGGTTCAAGGAAAGATTTTATCGATCGCTTGTTCTTGTAGGTGCTTGATAAACCAGTGTATTTTATGAAGTTAGTTCTGTAGTTTTTCTTGAAACTTGCGTTGTTAACTATCTTCCTTTTTGAGAAGGAAATGTGACAAAAAACGACTAAGGGTAATTCTCGTCTGTTCAATGTATATAGGGTTTTATACAGTAATTGTTTTACTTTAAATGGGAATTGTTTTTTAACCTAGCTTTATAATTGTAAAAGTTACGTTCTACTCTTACAGTCTGCACCTACTGTTACATTACTAGTCTAAAAATAATGACATCTCAATTTCACGTGGCGACAATTATTGTTAAAAAATCTAATTACAATTCCTCGCTAAATTCAATTGTTGTTTTATATCGGTCCGTGTAATTTAAGCGAATATGGGGCCCAGTGGGGTAAACTGATTAATGTAGCTCGCACTGTTTAGTTTATAATGACCAATTTAATTAATATTCGTATTCAAATTATTTAATATAAAAAATTACATGGAAATAATTTCTACTTGTCAAGCACGTCGTTGTATTATTGGATGAGCGAAGCGAAGACTTCAATTTCACCGACCCCCCAAAAAATTTAGCTCGGTTGTTTTGTTTTTTTTGTTTGTTTGTTTTTACGTCTGTTTGTTCGCTCTCTACCGGGCAAACGGCATATCCGATCTTGATGAAAATTTTAGGGGACCTTCGAAATCTCTGAACTTAGACTTGCTACGTTTTTGGGTACAATCGAAGAAATATTTCTCATGAATATCGTACTTTTACGATTTTTTTTCGATTTTTAGTGCGATATTTTCGTGACATTTGGGCCGATTCTGACCAAACGGGTGGGGCTACAACGTTCATATTTCACATGGACATTAAGATTATGGTGATGTAGTACCTTTTGAAAGAAAAGTTGAAAAAGCTAGCCAAAATTCATAGAATTAAAGCTTTTAATAGTGTTTTTTATACGGTAAATAATACCAATTAACAAGAAACAATAGAAACTTAACAACAATCACCTACAATGCGTAGGCAGCAAAACAAAGCACTTGCAAAAGTAAAGATATCCCACGCAAACTAAAAACTTTAAAAAGCTCATCCATCAACGCGGCGAGACTTTAGCGTTTTCCTAGTTTAAGTACTCTCCACCATGGACGGTTGCCGACAAAGGTGGTTCAAGCGTAAGGAGTGTTACTCTGATACTGGAGGCTGCGGGTTCGAATCCAACCTTGTTGTCACCTGAATAGTGTCGTGTACGCTACACCGGGCATCCACTTGAAAGAAATCATAGACCGACAGTGTTGGCTCGGGCGCTAAAGCGCTCGACTCTGATTCGGGAGGTCCCGGATTCGAATCCCGTCGAGACCGGCAATCCTGACTGAAGGTTTTTTCTGAGGTTTTCCTCAGTCGTCAAGGCGAATGCAAGGGATTGAGACCTCTTAAAACAGCCCTCGGACATCCCTTCACAATTTCCTATTCGCACATACCTAGTTCACCTGAAGAGGGGCTAATTGCACCCTATAACAGGTTTCCCACGATAATAATAAAAAATAACCTTATCTGATGATATTCATATTAGGCTACTTGCCATATTAACCAACAAAAAGTTGAAATGATTGGATGAGCGAAGCGAAGACTTCAATTTCACTGACCCCCCGAAAAATTTAGCTCAGGTGTTTTTTTTTTGTCTGTTTGTTCGCTCTCTACCGGGCAAACGGCATATGCGATCTTGATGAAAATTGGAGGGGACCTTCGAAATCTCTGAACTTAGACTTGCTACGTTTTTGGGTGCAATCGAAGAAATATTTCTCATGAATATCGTACTTTTACGATTTTTTTCGATTTTTAATGCGATATTTCCGTGATATTTGGCTCGCGACCGGGCAAACGGCTACTCCAATCTTGATGAAACTTTATGGGAACGTTTGAAATCATTAAAATTAGATATGTTATGATTTTAGGGACATTTGAAGAAATATTTCTCATAGAAATCGTACTTTTACGATTTTTTCCGATTTTTTTCCCCGATATTTTCGTGATGTTTGGTCCAATTATGACCAAACGGGTGGGGCTACAACGTTCATATTTTACATGGACATTAAGGTAATGGTGATGTATTGCTTTCTGAAAGAAAAAGTTGAAAAAATAGCCAGAATCCATTGAATAAAATTTTTAATATGAGTTTTTTTTAGGTTTATAATAACAATTAACAAGTTTACAATAGAAACTTGACGACAATCACCTACAATGCATTCAAAAAGCACTTGCAAAGGAAAAGTGGTCTTACGCAAACTAAAAACTTACAAATAAAGCTCATCCATCAACGCGGCGGGACTTAAGCGTTTTCCTAGTAAAATATACGGACTCGAGTTGTCTTACTTGGATCACGGAAGAGATGATAGTTTATTAAACTCGTACTCTGTCGCTCAAACACCCAGAGATGAATAATAGAACAGTACCAAACCAAAACAATAGAAACAAAAGCAGATGTACTGCAGAACCAGACTGGATGAAGTGGATTAATCGGAAATGTACAAATGCCTTGATTGGCTGTTGATGAGAAAACCACGATTAGGAATTAAACACCACTTTTGAATTTAATTTCATTAATCGGTCATTGACTTTAGTTTCATCAGCTTCCACACAATATTCGCTCTAACTTGCTTGTTGTGTCTAGCAAGTAGTTAATGCGAATACAGTTAGAGAGAGAGAGACAGACAGACAGACAGACAGACAGACAGAGGCGGACAGACAGACAGACAGACAGACAGACAGACAGACAGACAGACAGACAGACAGACAGACAGACAGACAGATAGATAGATAGATAGATAGATAGATAGATAGATAGATAGATAGATAGATAGATAGATAGATAGATAGATAGATAGATAGATAGATAGATAGATAGATAGATAGATAGATAGATAGATAGATAGATAGATAGATAGATAGATAGTAAGTAATTTAAGTAAGTAGTTTTATTTCCACCACACATAGCATATTACATTATAATAATTTACACTTTGTGATGACCTCTAAGAATATATTGTCTGGAATAAGTATTTATTTACTTATTCCTAAACAAATAAACTTTGTTATTGAGGTGTTTGGAAAGGTCCCAATTTGCTGTATCAAGCAGGATGCAAATTGAGATATACTCCGTCACATTTCTATCCTAAAAATAAGTTACTTGATAATTAATGCCTTAGTCTTAGTTTGTACATATCATAACAATTTTACTGTTGGCTAGTAATAGAATTTGAGTGCCTCGTATATAAAAGAATACAAATGAAACGAGAGAACAAGTATTTGTCTAGTTTTTCTTGTGGGCCGAGATTGGTTTCAATTTAAGGCAGTACATAAAACAAAGATAAGACATAAGAGACAAAAAAGGCAAACAAATATTAATATCTATAGAAATAAGACAAACTAAAAAGACAAAATTTAAAACACAAGACAAAGAATGGGCCTACCATACATATATCTTAGCCTATTTGTGGAATACAAACATAACAATAGTACAATATATCTATATCTATTAGGCCTATTTAGAATTGTAGTATAAGATAGGCCTAACAGTGTTATAGTAGTTTGTCCTTCAGAAATACTCAATAGAGTAATATGCTTTGTTACATAGGAGTTGTTTTAGTTTGTTTTTAAAATGCTCATATTAGAAATGGCTTTTAGACTTGTCGGTAGCTTGTTAAATAATTTAGAACTTATATAATTGGAGTTAAGTTGTGAATGTTTTCGCTTGAGATAATTAGTGTGTATGTCTGTTTGCTTGTCTTGTGTTATGGCTGTGAATGCTATTGTTCTTGTCAATTTCTTCATTAATCATAGATTTTTTTAAATTTAGTACGGATTGAAATATGTATAGACTGTAGAAAGTGAGGATTTTGTGTTTGATGAAGTGTGGCTTACAGTGAGGTTTAATGTAGAATTTTTCTTTTGTTTGAGTCCAAGAATATTTCTTATTGCTCTTTTCTGTAGTTTAAATATTGTGTCCGCTTTACAGAGCTGCCCCATATATTAAATGCCGTACCTCATATGTGATTCAAAGTTAGCATAGTAAGCTATTTTTGCAGTTTTTGGTGTTTGTGATTAAATTGATTGTTTTTAGTGAAAAGCATGCAGAACTTAGTTTTTTTTGCTAACATATCGCAATGTGTGTGCCATTTTAAAGATTTTTGGTCGAGATGGATTCCAAGAAATTCTGTTGTGTGAACTCTTTTTATCACGGTGTTATCTGCTGTGTTATTGATTGTTGTTAAATTGTTGTTTTGACTATGAGTTTGTTTACTTGGGTGGAATTTTATGAATTAGTTTTATTGGCATTTAGTAAAAGTTTGTTATTTTGGAACCACTTAGTTACTGCGCTCAGCACTTCTTCGCTAATGACTATCAGATTGTCATGTATTTTGCTTCTTATTAGGATACTGGTATCATCCGCAAATAATTCAATACCTATATTTTTCAAGATGTAAGTGAGATCATTTACGAATATTATGAACAATAGAGGGGCCTAGTATGGAGCCTTGAGGAACTCCACAGTTGACTGCTTCACCATCAGATAAGTAACATTTCTCGTGATTGTATTCATCTGTGGTTTTAATTTCTACATGTTGCCTCCTGTCCGTGAGATATGATTTAACTAGATTATACGCATGACCTCTTATGCCATAATAGTGCAGTTTAGCCAGTAGTACGCGTGATCTATGCAATCGAAAGCTTTCGAAAGGTCACAAAAGATTCCAATTAAGCGTTCATTTTTTTCCTTTCCTTGATTTTATATTATTAATAAATTTTTCTATGGTATTAGTTGTTGACCTATATTTCCTAAACCCATTTTGGCTATTTGATAGTAGATGTTCTTTTTCAAGGAATGAAGTAATTCTTGTATGGAGTTTTTTTTTCAAAAATTTATTTATTATTTTTTTTTTTTAGAAAATACTGGAAGTAGAGAAATTGGTCGGTAGTTTATTTCCATCCGATTTGTCACCCTTTTTAAATAAAGGTATTATTTTTGAAACCTTTAATTTCTTGGGAAAATATTGATTTGTCAATACAGTAATTAAAAATGTGGGTTAAGACTGGCGCTATATTACGTATAATTTTTTTGACTATTGTCATGGGTATTTGATCAAGCCCACAAGATTGGAGATTTTTCATTTTCATAACTATGTCCATTATTTCAGTTTCATTGGTATGGTTTACAAATAAAGATTTTGATGGAGCTTTACCTGAATCTGCTAGATATTTAGCAGATGCTTTGCCATCAGTATTTAGATGTTGGGTGAGATTACCTGCCATTGTTGCAAAGTTGTGATTGAAGGTATCTGACACTATTTGTTGATCTGTGATTGTAGTTCCATTTACTTTTAGATTTATATTAGAGTCGACAGATTTTTTGTTTATTGATTTATTAGTTTGTTGATTTACAATTTCCCATACCTTTCTTGACTTATTTTCACTGTTATAGATTTGATTGTTAAAATATTGCTTTTTGGCTGCTGAAATGGTTTTTTCATATATTTTCTTATAATTCTTGTACATCTCCTCTGTGAAATGGTTTTAAAATGTTTATTTAGGCTGTACAGGCATTTAAAGTTTTTGCTGGAATTTTTTAAATTTGCCTTGTGTGATCCAGGATAGTTTAATGAATTCAGTACTCTTAATTTTAATGGTCCTTTCTGGAAAACAGTCATTAAAGGCAATCAGGAAGGTATTCTCAAATTCATTATATTTATCATCAGGAGTATCTGATTGTAGACTTTTCCCAGTTTAGTGTTTGTAAATGATCATTTAGCTTTTGGATATTATCTTCTGAAAACTTTCTTTTGTTACTGTTTTATTTTTAGATTTTTATGTGCTTCCGGTAAGCAACAAGTAATAGTTTGTGCAAGATGATCTGATAGGCAATTATTGATCACATTCGTCTGAAAGGATTCTAGTGGTAGATTTGTAGCGATATTGTCAATCGTCTTTTCAGATGCATGAAAAGGGTCGATTCTTGTTGGTTCTTTAACTTGAAATGTTAGATTATGAGAAGTAAATAAATGTTCCAGTTGTTCATTGTTTTTAGATTTAAGATTGAAATCAATGTTAAAATCACCTAATATAACTATTTTCTTTTGTTCACCTGATAGTTTCTCAAGTAAGTATTCCATATTCTGGAGGAATGTATGCATGTCTCCTGATGGAGAACGATAAAGTGTTAATATTATAAGTTTATCTTTTTTGTTGTGTCTGATGCAATGTTTACTTCAATGCCTGTGATTTCTATATGTTTCTCAATGCAGATTTTATTAATATCACTCCTTGTTTTAATGTGTTTCACCCATGCTTCACCAGCAAATATTGCAACACCACCATGGGTATGAGATGATCTGGAAAATGAGCTTACCTTTTTGTAGTTACTGATGTGTAACGAGTTTAGATTACTTTCAGTGAGCCAATGCTCAGAAAAGCAAAGCACATCTATTGAGTATTGTTTTCATTTTGGGAGTCCAGGAACACTTCAAGTTTTGTTTGTTGAGCTAACTAGACTCTGAATTTTTTTGATGAAGGATATTTATAAATTTAGTATGTGTGTTGTTTTGAGCTAGGGGGGATGAGCGGTTTGTGACTCTATTAGTTTTAGTTGATTTTATGCTTCCTTTGGATTGTTGAATTTGATTGAGTTTAGGATTAATGTTGAGGATGTGAGTTTCATTTAATTTGGCAGTCGTCAGCCTAGATGTGTTAGTTTTAATTGATAATGGTGGAAAATGTGATACTTCGTTTGGATTTAGTGTTGATGTAATGATTTGGGATTTTTATGGGGTTTTGTCTTGGGGGTGTTTAAGACTATCTTAGTTTTCTTCCGAGGCACCTTTGGCCGAAAAGGGTGAAGAGACTTTGATGATAATTGTAAGGAGGTGGTGACTCTAGGTTTATCTAAGCAATGGTTTGCTTTGCAAGTGCGAGATAGTGTTTTCCTACTAACTACATTGCTCCTGGATGAACTGGATGTCCGAGTGCCAGATGGTTTCCCGGGTGGGAATGCAAGCATCGTGTTTCCTTTGGCAGCTGAAGGGTCCTCGAGAGCCTGTGTGTTAACATGAGCCGTTGTCCAGTTGAGGCATTCTGTGCAGATGGTTTCATTCCCTCGATCTGGCGATCTCTTATGTGGAGGTGTGACGATAATCATGTTAACCGGGTTGACAAGTTCATTCGGAAGTGGTGATAAGGGAGAAGTCACATTTGTTTTGTTGGGGTCTTCATTGATTTCTAGCAAAGAGTCAATTGAGCATAGGGAATTGCTGTCCATGCTCTTGTGTGAAGGCGAGATGATAATCTTGGTCTCACCTTTAATTATATTTGTGTTCTTGACAGGTTCTTTTGGAAGTGTTAATTTAAAGGGAGGAAACACATTTGTTTTTGCGTTGGTCGTCATCGCTTTCAAACAAGGTGTCGATTGAGCATAGGAAATCACTGTCCGTGTCTTTCCATGGCAACGGGAGTGGTAATCCGAAGCAAAGACAATCTTGCTTTTCGGGTTTTGGTAAAGTGACCAGACTAGAATTTATTGTGACATTGGAAATGGGATATGCCTTTTGTGCATCAGTAACAAGGCCCGTTTCTTGGTTTTGCTGTGCTGGTTCAGTTTGCACCATTGTCATTAAGGGCGATTTCTTGTTAGGTTGGTGGTCAGTAGGCTTGCTAGAAATATCATCCTTGGCAGGCCTAATAAGTTCTTTTGCTTGCTGATCTTCGGAAGGTGTGGCTGGGTCGTCCTGGTTGCAGAGTCTTGCCATCTTCAAGAGAAAATCCCCTAGTTTATTGGCTCCATTATATGTAAGGTGGAGTCCATCTTTGCTGATGTCGCGGTCATTTATACAGCAGTTTGGGTTAACAAAAATCGCTTTTAGGTCATCACAGATAGATCTAACTGCCTCATTTATGTTGTCTATTCGTTTGTTATCCGTATCACGTCTATATATTATGGCCGAGACCATAACGGTTGCATTTTGATACCTCTTTTGGCAGCATCTTACCAGATGGTAGATATCATCCATGATTTCATGTTCTGTTTTCTTTGATTTAACTAGGTTTTGTCCCCACATGGACTGCCGCAAGTTCAACATATGGGTCTGTGGCATACTTTTTACTCTCGATGATACTTTGCAGTTGGGTGGGCTTGGCTCCTGAACAAGCACGTAGGAGTGAAGATTCGTTTTTAGTTATGCTGAGGCAGTTTCTTATTATTGAGTCTACCCAGAAAAACATTTTAGGGGCTTTGGGCTTGCTACTTGTTCTTTTGGCTTGCTGTTAGATTCTTTGGGGTCGCTGTTTTGCCTTTGAATTCGTTTAATGTAGGCCAGCAAGACAAAGTGTTGGTAAACACTGGCTTATTTATTCTGATTTTTAAGATATCGGTAGTCATTTCTGTGTTCACCATGTCGTCGTGCTGTATGTTTAGTTCTCCGCAATCTCGCGTCGCAGCACTTCAAATCTATTTTTAGTTGGCACTTTTCTTATTTGTTTTTTTAGCATATTTGTTATACTTTCCATGCTGTCGGTAGTCATTTCTGTGATCGCCATGTCTTCGTGCTGTATGTTTGGTTCGCCGCAGTCTCGCAGTCGCAGCACTTCAAATTTATTTTTAGTAGGTTTCTGGGCATGGTCGTTGACAGAGAAGGCCTAAATTGGTCTTCATTAGCAACTTTAGGCCTAGACCTATGCTTCTGCATCACATATTCCCAGCTGAGGTTCACTTCTTTTTGGTGATCACTTCTTTCTTCTCTTTCATATACATTGTGTCGGGTTAAATTCGTTGGGCGGTTGTATACCGTAATGTTTATGTTCATAAACATAAACGTAGATTCAATTAGAGGTTTAACTTGGCGCCAGTCAAGGTTGTCTAGACCACATCCATTCTTGGTAGTGCAAGTCTTTAATCTCATAAATCTCGCATTGTTCTTTTAGTTGTGTTAATGCTTGAAAGAGTGTTACCAATGTAGGCTTATTATAGTAGTGGTGTTTGATAATCATAAAAAGAAAATACATCGTTTACCGTTTATTTCTACTCCACTTTTCCTATATTTTTACCTAGCTGGAGCAGTCGATCAGTGTTGTTGGACATTTCTTTCAGTTTTGAGGCCACTCCGAGGCTCATGCGGAAGTCCGCCGATACACAGTGGGCAATTGATGTTGTGTCCGGAGCTTCCATCAGGTCTCCGCTTACTTCTCTGAGCTGGAGGATGGGCCTGTTCTTTAGCTTATCTGGGCCTTTTTGTGTACTATGAGGCTCGTGCACCTGTAGAACTGTTTTCGGGCCTAGCGCTGGGGGGTAAGGGCATAGGCCAAGTGGTCTTTCATCGGGCCTAGCTTTGGTATGTCCGATTCTTGGATAGCAAGAGACCTTTGCGCTAGGCTTAGCTCAGACCTTTGCGGGCCTAGGTCTAGGCCTGCGTTTATTTCCAACTTAATTTTTATGACCCGTATTTCTTCTTTAAGGAGGTTTACTTCCCGGGCTAGGCTTAGGCCAACATCAAGATTGAATTTTGTACTTACGTGGTTATAGCGTGATCGGGCTAGACCTTGGCTTGCGATTTCATCCCAATTTGGCCACTCTTTATCGCTTTGCTGATTATTTGTGTATACCACTTCACTGTAGAGTTTGCTGTATGTGTCTTTTGTTGTTTCATTCACTGGTTTACTGTTTACAGGCCTAAGCGTTTTATTGTAATAGAACCTGGAGCCATATTTCACTTCTTGTATCGTGTCCACCATCTTTGTTCAATATCTTTTTCAAAATCTTTGATAAAAGATCAAGTAGTTAATTGATATACATAAATTTACACTCACAATGACCGCATTAATATGCATAATAGCCTACAAATAAAACGGGCACTGATTTGCGAAGAAAACACTTTAAAACTTTACAATAACATCAGCGATTTATAAAACCGAACTGAATGTTTATTGGATGAGCGAAGCGAAGACTTCAATTTCACTGACCCCCCAAAAAATTTAGCTCGGTTGTTTTTTTGTTTGTTTTTTTGTTTTTTTGTTTGTTTTTTTTTGTCTGTTTGTTCGCACGATTCCGGGCAAACGGCATATGCGATCTTGATGAAAATTGAAGGGGACCTTCGAAATCTCTAAACTTAGACGTGCCACGTTTTTGGGTACAATCGAAGAAATATTTCTCATGAATATCGCACTTTTACGATTTTTTTTCGATTTTTAGTGCGATATTTTCGTGACATTTGGGCCGATTCTGACCAAACGGGTGAGGCTACAACGTTCATATTTCACATGGACATTAAGGTAATGGTGATGTATTGCTTTCTGAAAGAAAAAATTGGAAAAGTTAGTCAGAATCTATAGAAATAAGGCTTTTAATATAAGTTTTTTTATTTTTAGTGTGATATTTTCGTGCCATTTGGGCCAATTCTGACCAAACGGGTGGGCCTTCAACGTTCATATTATACATGGACATTATGATTATGGTGATGTAGTACCTTTTAAAAGAAAAAGTTGATAAAGTTAGCCGGAATCCATAGAAATAAAGCTTTTAATATAAGTTTTTACGGTAAATAATACCAATTGACAGGTAACAAAAGAAATTTGACAACAATCACTTACAATGCGTAGGTAGCAAAACAAAGCACTTGGAAAAGTAAAGATATCCCACGCAAACTAAAAACTTTAAAAAGCTCATCCATCAACGCGGCGGGACTTTAGCGTTTTCCTAGTAAAACAAATGAAGATAGACAGACAGACAGACAGACAGACAGACAGAATCGTGACCCGTTCTACGCGTTTAATTGAAGACAATGCCTAGTTTATACAATAACATTACTCTAGGGGTATATACTGGTATTAGGTGCCCCTTATCTAGTATTCCCACCTCTCTTTTAGTGAAGGATTAGTCATCATTTTTATACACTTTCGAATCTCGCCTTTTGTAACTAATTCTCTTTTACAAATAAACTATTCTATTCTATAATCAAAGTTGGTGTTGTCGAGAACGCCTGGAATATTTTGTTGTTGTTGAGTACTCCTGACTTGTGCTTCTATATGGCGCTATGACTGGGGGCTATGACTGGGGATGACTGGGGTCACAGGAAAAACTCGTTCTAGGCGGCACTACAATTGTGTCATACGACACTGTGCCACAGTTTAATTAATCATTGAAACGTATAACTAATGATGGTGTTGAGAGCATGGACCGCATTCATCCAACTAGATTGGTTCTCTCTCTCTCTCTCTCTCTCTCTCTCTCTCTCCTACGCACTATGAGAACACGCGTAGATAACATTGGTCAACTGTCGTAGGATAGTATGTCGTAGAACTAACGCATTCCTACTAAAGTTTATTGAAAGTAAAATAAATCGTTCGTTAATTTGCACAAATACAATGTAAACGCATATTATTTGTAGTTTGTTTAAAGTAAAATAAATCGTTCGTTAATTTGCACAAATACAATGTAAACGCTTATTTGTAGTTTGTTTAAAGTAAAATAACTCGTTCGTTAATTTGCACAAATACAATGTTAACGCTTATTTGTAGTTTGAGTGTGATAAAATGCACTACGATGTCAGTAAGTGTGACACCGCATGTACAATGTTAGATACATTGTGGTGCAGAAATACCTTGTTGACAAAATAGTATAGTTGTTGAGAGTTGGTTGATGTTTTAGGGTTGGTTGTATTTTGATGTCTGTTAAATAGAAGAGAAAGAGATAAGTTGTTCTTAATAAAAGATTAGATTAGAAGATTATCACGAACTGTGGTGTATTAGTGTACATCCGAGTCCGTGATAACTGGCGCCCAACGTGGGGTTAACGTGGTTGATGGTTAAAAAGGAGAAGGAAAGAGTTTTTAGCAGTATCTTCGATCACTAAAAACTTGAGTTTGTAGGGGTCGTCCCACCGCCAACACGACGGGCAGCAGACCCACAGAGACAAGAGGACTTCAGGATTCAAAAATACTTGGAATAATTTTTTTTAAGTTTTCTAAATCTCTTAGATCACCACAAGTGTGACACCGCATGTACAATGTTAGATACATTGTGGTTGCAGAAATACCTTGTTGACAAAATAGTATTGTTGTTGAGAGTTGGTTGATGTTTTAGAGTTGGTTGTGTTTTGATGTCTGTTGAATAGAAGAGAAAGAGATTAGTTGTTCTTAATAAAAGATTAGATTAGAAGATTATCACGAACTGTGGGTTTATTATTAATAGTATATATCCGAGTCCGTGATAAGTAATCTGTATTCACTAGACCTATATCTCTTGCGGTATTCTATAAAATATGCATTTTGGTGGAGGTGCCGGGTTTAGATATTTTATTTTGACGCCTGACTTAGGATTATGGGAGGGGGGTGGGGGGGGGGGGGGGAGACAGACCACTACGTACTGACGACGTGGACATAGTCGGCATAGTATCAGCTGTTTGTCTCTTCAGTTGAACTATACTATTTACTTTCTCTACGTTTTGAAACAGTTCCTCTGAAATAGAGTATTAGAATAATTATAATCGTTTTTAACTAGTGTTTATACTGTTTGGATTAATATATGGGATGGTTAGAGGTTCAATACTATTTTTAGGCGATATCATTATGATCTATTTTTCTGGTTGGTTTGTATGTTATTGCTCGTCGATATCACGTATCGTCTAAAAGTAATCTAAACATTGTTGTAAAGATGACTTGAAACGTGTTAGATTAGCGAATTTTAATTGCATCCTGTATTGTTTACCATGATCTCCACGCACACAATGTCTGATGTATCGGGCTGTCGACGGGAGGAGAAAAAATACGCATTGTCAATTGATCCAATTAAGATTGAACGCACTTCGTCGGTGGTCTATAATTCGTTCGTCATGATTTGAATATTGTGTCAACTTCGCGTAAATGTAGATTAGCGGTTTTAAAAATGAAACGCCGCTCCATTCCTCCCTCCCACGTGAAATTACAACCATATCAATTACACGCTATGTAATGTAACCGTCAACCGAAAACAATTGGAACACCGTGTTGATTTTAAATATCTTTGAATAATATCACATAACGCTGTGAAAAATATCGCTGCGGGGATGTTGGGATTGAACTGTCAGGCTCGCGTCACCATTGTCCTGTGACCTACGTCGTGCAGCGTTTACGTTATTTGATCCGAACTGATCTGCATTCTTGTTTTCGCATTGCCAAACAACGGACAATACCTCAGGGCGGTCAATATTCAATACGTTATTAATACAGCTGAACTGGAACATATGGCGTTCAATATATACAACATCATAAGGGAAAGGTAAACAATGACAAATTGTGGTCTCAATATTTTTGCCTGCGAGCTATTTTCATACAAAGATAGGTATCTGCTTTATGAAAAAAACATGAAACCATTTTGCTAATGCAATGTTGGTATAAGTTTTTCCTTTCAAATAAATATGTTTCAATACATTTTTTAATTGAATAACAATTATACAAACATCCACATAATAAAAATATTATTATATCACTGAAAACACAAGCATTACGTAAATTATTATACTTGAACCTCTTGCATGCACGAAATGAAAACTTGACTAGTTTGGTTATATATTTGTGAAAACACAAATTTATTTCTGCTTCCAAATAGTTAGCTTGTATGTAGTCTTTAATGTGATCTGTCCAGCTTGTATTCACCAACAAAGCGAATTTGGCAATAGCAATGATTTATTGTTGTGGTGATATTGCATATTTATTTTTAAAATATTTTTATTAACATTCTTATAAAACATAAGAGTTAGTTCTTTGTTTTACCAATTGATATTTTCACACAGCAACTCAACACATCACAATGAAGCTCAATAATTTAATTCAACACATACAAACCTATGAATCGTATTTCTTGATCACATATATATTTTGTAAAGACATAAATAAATTGTGAAAGTTATTAAAATTAATATATAACTTGTATGCATGTGAATCGCATATGAATTAACATAACCGTTAAAGAGAATGGGTTTAGTTCATTTCGGAAAACTAAACCTCGTCATCATCAATGTTAATATTTAATACAATCCAGAAATTAAAAAATCCATCCCGATCGGGGTGAGGTCAATTCAACAGCAACAGTTTTATGATGCTTTATTGTTCCATCCATGCAAGTTCTATAATGCAACGACAATACAGAAGTTTAATAGTTACCGTCTCGGTGGTCTAGTTGGCTAAGGCGTCTACCCGGAAAGTGGGAGACTCGGGTTCGAACCCCGATCGGGATGGATTTTTTAATTTCTGGATTGTATTAATTATTAATTATTCCACCTGCGGGAGTTTTTCCCGACTATCCAAATCGAGAAATCATTAATGTTGTTGTTGATAGCTTCAAGTCGGATGATCTGATGGTGATGTGAAGCGATGATTCTGCGCATTAGCCCTCGCGTAGAGCGAGAAAGATGCGTGTGAAGAGTTTGGGGATGGATTCGTGAACTGACTGACCGATCACTTGGTTGTTTGATTGGCTATTGATTGATAGATCGATCGAATAATTGATTGATTAGTTGATTGATCGAGGGCAGTAAAACTTATCTGCGTTCCAAACAAAGTTGCCAAACTCAACACGAAAAGAAAAGAAATTCAAGAAAAGTATCAGAAACATTTCTTGTAAGACATCTCGATCAGTTCAGGTTGTGGACAAAAGGAATTAATTGTAATATCTGTAATTAGGTATTTTATTTAATGTACAAGATCTTTATTTTGTGTTTCAACACTTTTTTTTACATACAAACATATCCAGTTGTCCAAAAAATAATATTACATACAAAACAAAATTTAACAACCATATGATCATAAGACCCATAAAGCCAGAACATGCCACAGACTTGTATTTTAGATAAGTAGTATTTCAATTTAAATAACAACCTTCAATTTATTTATTTAATTAACGTCTATCCTATTAAGTTAAAAATTGTTTTACAAATAAGGACATCTAAATAAATCTAATTACATAAATGCAGACATTGCTATTTTGTCAATCTATACGCTAAAACTGTTGATTAAAAAATCGTCTGTCTATCTAAGTAAGTAAATTGTTTTAGGCTGTTCTAAGAGAAAAGAAGAAGTGGTTGAGAGTAAAACAATTAATTGTATACCTGTTGATGACACCTCATCAAACTGATGTTAATGACATTACTGCAACCAAGTGTGCCGGCAGTGTTTACAGTCTTACTTTCAAAGACCTGGCACAACCTTTATCTTTGTCATATACTTCAGCTTGTATAGACATCAGTAAGTATTCATTTGTGTGAGACGTTTTAGGCATTAGGTAATATGCTCTATAGGGTTCTAGGACTCTGTACTCGTGTAGCTTGTCATGATGCCTAACTGGACATTGTTTTCCCTGAGCATGAAGGGAGACGAGGAGGTAATTTAATCGTGAGACTACCAGGAGCTCAGTTGCGTTTACCCTCTGTCTCGTGCCTACTTGATCTCCTATGATATCCTCCTCGGTCAGTTCAAAGTCTGACCCGAGTGTGTATTGGTCAAGACACAGACACCTGCAAGGCTCGAGTGATTAGCTACGTGTGTATGTTACCTAGACTCACATCCAGCAAGGTAGCTTCAGTCACATAACATTATAAAAATGGCTTTGTATTGTTAGAGCATGGTTAGAGTTTAAAATTAAATGGACTTATCATGAAAAAATTAATGAATATTAAAGTTTATATTTTATTTTCAAAACAAAGATCCGACATTTGCATTAGAGGTTGCCTTTGCGATTGTGACACAAAATATAAAGTTACCATACACGATCACATTGTACCTTGATAAAAATAAAGGTATTTTAAAAATAATTTATAACATTGGTACTGCAGATTGTCCACAAGGAATATAATATTGCGTTAAAATGTTTAAGAAAGCGTGACAAGAGTGTTTATAACAGTTCCTTGTAGTTACTTATCTCCACGGTAAGCATAATAAGACTGGAGTGAAGAATATGAAATGTGATGGATTTATGTTAACGACAATATTAGCATTCACTCTTTTGTTATTAAAACTCATTTCGAAATCCAATATGTTATCCATCACAATCTTGATTGGAGTAATATTCTTCCCCTTCCACCTGCCTGTGTATCAAGATTGTTTGTGATGTTGTGCACTTTATAACTCGACGCTGCGACTAGTTGATCAGATTGTGGCGTTGTTTTGTTTGGTGTTGTACTCTGCTTGCTCTCAGTGTACTAGAACTAGAAGAATGTTGCGCTGCATGAGACCTTTGTGCCGCTTGCAACTAACAAGTAGAAAAGCTCACAAAACAGCTCGCTCTGAGCTTCGGGGAAGGTTTTGATTTTATACAAGGTAATCGTTTAGCGACATACTTGAAGAATAATAGAGAACTCACTTTTTATAAACTCGCTTTTATACATTATACACATCACTGCATTGACTTCATGGAACAAAACATTTTTTTAGTTGTTAGTAAAACTTCTACTAAATTAAGGCAGTGCTGTGTGTCCTCAAACTCTGGTAACTCATACCTTCTATTAGGTTTACTAACGAAACCTTATTTTTACCCTCATATCACTAACAATACAACGCCTGAAAGTTTCGTAGCAAACTAGGATGTTGTCCCTATGAAGTTGACATGGTTGTTGGGCAAACAAAATGAGTAGAAGTTTCTAAAGTTAAATTGTGTTTCCTGTGTGTTTTGTTGGCTGTCTAAGTCCTAACTCTGTAAAGCAATGTGTCCTAATGTAGGTCAAGCATCGGACATGTTTTATTGTGCCTGGGGAAGAGGCCTAGGCTCACGTGAGGTTGTGTATGTTTTGTTGGCTGTCTAAGTCCTAACTCTGTAAAGCAATGTCGTCCTAATGTAGGTCAAGCATCAGGCATGTTTTATTGTGCCTGGGGAAGAGACCTAGGCTCACGTGAGGTTGTGTATGTTTTGTTGGCTGTCTAAGTCCTAACTCTGTAAAGCAATGTCGTCCTAATGTAGGTCAAGCAACGGACATGTTTTATTGTGCCTGGGGAAGAGACCTAGGCTCACGTGAGGTTGTGTATATGAGCATACTTAAATAATACTTGAGGACAATTGCTTAGAATACCAAGTATGTGTACATGTCGAACTGGATTGACTATAGCAAATAATATTTCAAAATTTACTTTATTATTGAGAATCACATTTATTTATTTATTTATTTATTTATTTAATTATTTATTTATTTATTTATATATAAAATTAATTAATTTAATTATAGTTTAAACTTTTTTACGACTCGCAATCTAAAGATTTTAGCTGATTTCAGATCTGACATTGTGCATTATTTGAAGTGACAATGTTTTGCACCAAATATCTTTGTTATGACGCTATTTTAATAAAAAAATTATAGAGACATGTTAAAACGTACACATTATTTGTGAATACCGCAAAAACATGACCCCAAGAATATTTTGTTTGATACATTTGTTAGTGGCTTACTAACAAGTTTTTTAAACATTGTATTAAGAATGGTTAAAATAATATTTTAGCTATTGGTTAGGACAACAGGCCCTCTCAATCCCCACATGCTTTATAATGTTACCTTGGGCTGAGGGAAGAGCCAGAAGGTCTAAGACAGAGCATACAGAAATGACGGGGATTTGAACGCCTTGTTCAACAAGCGATATATACAGACAAGTGAGTTGAGGATTACGTCGTACAATGATTCCCATGTACAATAAAGCACTTGTAGTAGGTTCAATAATGCAATATATTTGACAAACACCCCGAACTATATTATAGTAAACCCGACGTGGCAAGTCCACGTAGCGTGTCTATATTGATCGAGAATAGCAAATATTGATGCACAGCGGTTGCTTGCTAGCGTATTATTAATTACTTTATTAATCCCCAGCACAAACGCGTGTAGACATGGACTATTATAGTCAGCGAGCTAATCATTGCAGTGGGAGTGTGAGGGAATTACCCACGGTGCATTGGTTTATATGCAAGTCCAAATAGTTTGCTCGCGCGCATGCGTAGTGAGGGATATTTCACTTGCAAGATGCATCAGTTTTGGCTTGAAAATATCCGTATTGTGCACAGCAAATATTTGGGATCGTTTCGAAACATGAGCACATTAACCAACATGGTTTTAGGAAAGGTAGATCAACGCAAAGTGCCCTTCTAGCATTTACAGATTTTATCTATAAAGGGATTGACAAGCGGAATGGTAAGGTTGGAGCTGTTTTTGTTGATCTTAGGAAAGCATTTGATTCAGTACCTTTTTTACCTCTTTTAATAAAACTAAAAACCAGGTATAACATAAGTCCTTATTTGTTATCAATATTAGCGGATTACTTTTTAAAAGAAAAATGTTTATCAATCTTGCAAAATATAGTTCAAAAGTATTCAATATATTTTGTGGAGTACCACAAGGATCAATATTAGGACCCCTTTTATTTATTCTTTACATAGATGATATATCTACTATAATGGGAGGAATCAATTATATTTTATATGCTGATGACTTGGTCTTTTAGAAGGTGTGATGTTGAAGAGATCGTAAGACGTCTTCAAGAAGTTTTAAAGAGGATGGATGATTGGTTTAAAACTCAGGAACTTGATATTAATTATAGTAAAACAAATTTTATGATTTTTCATAAGGCTAATGATAGAAGCATGAATGATATTCATTGACGTTGAATTGTAATGGTAAGCTAATTCTAGAGTATATGAAACATTTTGGAGTTTTCTTAGATTGTAATTTAAATTTTAAGAAACATTATGAATATGTATGTAATAAAGTATCATCAGCAATAGGAATTATAAGTAGAATGAAGAGGTTTGTAACAGAGAGAATGTTAAAGTTACTTGTAGATTCTTATATTCACTCTATTATTGATTATTGTTTAGTGGTTTGGGCAGTAAGACCTTCTACCGAATATGTTGTACTTCAGAAGAGAATTGACCATCTGTTTGATTCAATTCCTATAAGCCAAGATTTACAATCTGATTGCTTCACGATTGAGGAAAGAATGAAATATAGCGTACTGGTAAATACATACAAAGTATTGAAAGGTATGTATTCAGGTATTTTACCCAATATTTTTCAATTTTTTGATCGTGATAGAAATTCTATTCTAATGAACTCTTTGAAAGTTCCTAAATTAAATTCTGAGTCATTAAGAAAGTCATTCTTGTACAGAGGAGTATCCTTTTGGAATTCAATTTCTTATGATATTAGAAGCCAGTTTACTGAGCTAGGAATAGTACACTTTAAAAGTAAAATTGAAGCAATGATAATGAATCGAAGAAAAAAGAAGAATTGATTTTTACTATTTATTTGTGGGGCATTGTCACTGTGTTTATGTAATGTTAATTTATCTTCATATGTTCTTATTTATGATTTTTGCTGTTCTCTTTGTTTGTTTATTATTGCTTTGATTTGATGTATTCAATGTATTTTCAATTGATATTTTTCTGCCTAGATTGTCTGGTTGCCGCCCACTGGTGGAACTTGCAACTTGAGTTAGGTGTCCTGTATCATTGCTGTGATCAGTTTTTGACTTGAACAATTTTTAAATAATTATATATCTGATATAATTATATACTAAAGTCAAGATCTTTTGTACTAAATTGTTATCAAGATTTGAACACAAGAATGATGGTTGAACACAAGAATGAAGATTCGCGTTCGGTGGTTTCTTCCGCGAAAGATTGGTTACTCCCTGATTTGCTGTTCCTGATTTTTGGCAAACCTCATATTCGTTTGAGTGGGATCGTCTAATAAATCAGTTTTTCTTTTCGTTTTTTCTTTTTTTAATGTTTTTTTTTTTCTTTCTTTCTTTCTTTCTTTCTTTCTTTCTTTTTTTTCCTTTCCTTTTTTCTTTTTTCTTTTATTTTCTTTTTCTTTTCTTTTTTCTTTTCTTTTCATTCCCCACCCCCTTTTTTTATATATTCGATTCATTCATAAATTGCATTTAATATCCTTTTTATTTGTTATCAAATTTGTTGAGTATTTAATGCATTGTTGTAATATTACTATTTCAAATATTTACTTAAATGTAGTTCATTGTTGTGTCTGCATCTATGTAATTAGATTTATTTAGTTGTCCTCCTTTGTAAATCAGTTTTTATAACTGAATAGGATAGACGTTAAATAAATAAATAAATAAATAAAATAAAATTAAATCCGACACATCTTCGTTGACGGTTGTAAAATTATATTTTATGTTTAAAAATCCACATTTTTTTATAGAACCATAGTGTAGGTTTGCTATACTAAATGTGAATAAGGATATGCCCTTTTCTAGTAACCCAAAACGCATTCGTGTGTTAAACATTACCTTAAAATAATAATTATTATTATTATTATAGTATTTAAAAGAGAAATTAAAATAGTGCCTCCACCGGGGATTGAGCTCGGACCCTACTGTCCGGGCAGATAATGGTTAGTTAACTGAGCTAAATTCTGAAATGTACTGTGAAATACGGCTGTATGGGACACGTGGTATCACCCTAAGCTATGCACGCCGGAGTTTACAACTAAGCCAAGAATCACAATCACAAAAACAGCTGCAAGACTAAACAAGGCACCAACTGCGAACGAGAAAGTTTGGAATTCGAAACTAGAGAACATTTTACTAAACGATTTTGGTTAAGTTTGGCCCGAGGCTTGTCCAAAGTTTCCGCTTGAATATATTCGAGACTCGATCGCGGATGAAACTGTGTAGTTATGTTTTGCCGTAGCTAGACGAACAATGTTGTGTATTACTCGTTTTTGATAGCTTGAAAATTCTAAGATTCAGACGTGGTTCATAATCTCCCCCAAATACAAAAATTTGCAAATAAAAACGGCAGCCAAGCTCTCCTTCCAAAGTCTACGGCTGTGAATGCTGTAAGATATAGAAGTTGAGTCAAGCATTTCATTCTTTCTCCCTAGTTTCGCATTGAAAAGAAGTACGATCATTTCGCCTGTTGACAAGCGCCAAGCCAACCATTTTTGAAAAGTAAAATTTTTAAACTGAAAATCATAAAAAAAATTACTTAGCCATTAAATTTGCTTCATTACGAGAACTCTAAAAAGTCAATTGCCAAGTAATTTTTTTATGATTTTGAGTTTAAAATTTTTACTTTTTCTACCACGAAAATGGTGGTGGTGGGAGCAGGCGAAATGATCTTACTTCTTTTCAATGCGAAACTAGGGAGAAAGAATAAAATGCTTGGCACAACTTCTATATCTTACAGCATTCACAGCCGAAGGCTTTGGAAAGGGAGCTTGGCTGCCGTTTTTTTTATAAATTTTTGTAATTGGGTGGGGGGGGGGGGGGGGATATAACATCTTGTTGTTGTTTGTTTCATATCAAGGTGTGAAAAACGTGAAATTCGTGAAAAGGTGGATACAGTGCCTTTAAAACAGATTGTCTAGAAACAAAAGCTACCATCTTTGGTTTTTGTTTACAATCTGTAGTTGGCAATATACAATGTTTTTATTAAATTTCCTATGGTAAATGTCGTCTTGGGTTTTTGTGTGAATGATTTGTTGACCGGACTATAGCACATTGACGCACAATTTTAATCAGCAATTATAATATTCAAATTGTATTAAATACGACCTAACGTTTTTCTCAAAGTTAAGGGTGGTAGGGAACAGTAGGGTGAAATAACGTTTGCCTCCCGGCGTATTATTATGTTTTATATTATTATGTACATCATGCCAATTTTCATGCTGATAACTCATTCGGTGCCTTTATGGTGAATGCTGGAAATCAAGATAAAAATAATATAAAATAGTAGGGATGGAGGTTGAAAAAATGTGGTTTAGGAAATGAGTATAGACCGATTAGGTTAAAACACATTAAAACATAATTTTAATAACCAATTTAAATAAAAATTCAATTTTGGGTTAGAGCTATGAATTATTCCAATTTTAGGGAATGATTTAGGGGGTGTTGGGGGTGGAATATCGCTTGCCTCTTGGCGGATTATTTTTCATATTATTATGTACCATCATGCCAAATTTCATGCTGATAACTCATAAGTTGCCTTCATGGTAAATGCTGGAAATCAAGATAAAGATAATATAAACTATTAGGGATGGGGGTTGAAAAAATGTGGTTTAGGAAATGAGTATAGGCCGATTAGGTTAAAACACATTAAAACATAATTTTAATAACCAATTTAAATAAAAATTCAATTTTGGGTTAGAGCTATGAATTATTCCAATTTTAGGGAATGATTTAGGGGGTGTTGGGGGTGGAATATCGCTTGCCTCTTGGCGGATTATTTTTCATATTATTATGTACCATCATGCCAAATTTCATGCTGATAACTCATAAGTTGCCTTCATGGTAAATGCTGGAAATCAAGATAAAAATAATATAAACTATAAGGGATGGGGGTTGAAAAAATGTGGTTTATGAAATGAGAATAGGCCGTTTGGGTTAAAACCCATTTAAACATAATTTTAATAACTAATTTGAATAAAAATTCAATTTTGGGTTAGAGCTATGAATTAATTCCAATTTTAGGGGATGATTTAGGGGGTGTTGGGGGTGGAATATTGCTTGACTCTCGGCGGAAGTATGTGAGTCTTAGGTACATCTTAGTGTGGTCCAAGTTTCATAGTTCTAAGATGTACCGTTTTCTCTGTAGGCTCTTATTCCTCTCTGTCAGAATCCCCCCCCCATACCCAGTCAGCCGGAAGGTTTTCGTCGATTTTTACGCACTCTTCTTAACTCAGAACGGGTTATCGGATCGGGCCGATTTTTTTTTTGGTATGTCATGGACCACATATCAGGTCTTATACCGAGTTTGAAGATTGTAAATCTTTCGGGACGGCGTGTGCAGATAGCTGAAAACCCCCCAACTCGGGTAGGAGTAAAAACAGGGTCGAGTTATCATCGCCTACTAGAAGTCGCGTGCGCTTGGCTGCGGGCGAACGACTGTCGCCCTAGATTCTACATGTATTTTATTAGATGTGGAGTTGATTACTACTTAACAGTGGTTGAGTTTGTTTTGTTTAAGAAAATAGGCGACCGTGTGCATGCGATACTGTTATTAAGACACAGGATTTTCTTGGCACGGGTACCAACCAACATAACAAAATATTCTTCGAAAAGAAACACAAGTTGCAACTTCATTTTCATCCCTAAGTTAATAAATAAACGTGCATTAAGAGAGTATCTATTCATTCCCAAAACTGATTTTCAGCGGATGCTCAAATATAAAGTGGTTCAATTGCCCTCACTGTCAACGACGAGCTAAACAACGCGTGAACAACAGCCAACCAGTGATCGGTGTTGTAAACTAGGAAATAGCGACCAAGTGGTTGGGTATGATTCACCAGCGGGAGGGCCCTTGTCAACAACTAACGAATTCGGAAAAACATTTTTGATTCATTTTGTATGCGTTGTAGACCGGCTTTAAAATCATCTTTTGCATACAGCAAACCATATGTGATGAAGACTGATGATAGATCTAAGTTCGCGTTATAAGTTATCAAACCTCTGTCTGAAAAGAAAGTAGACCCCAGGTCATTCCTCATTGGAAGCGGGTACGAGGGGCCACCTCGTGCCGGAAAACCCCTGGTTAACTTTCAGAGTATCCGGAATGTTATACTAATGTTTGCATTACTAACTCGTCTGTGTCGTAACTTCCGGATTAAATGTGCAGCCAGAACTACTCGCAGACACGAGCAGACACAATTTGATCCCAACAACTAGGGCGGAACACATTAACCGTTGTGGTTGCTCGTTGTGGATCCCTATATTATTAACTATAATTATTTGCAATTGTATCGTTATTGTCTTCACTATGCCACTGTAGCTCTGACTTCTTCAGAGGGTTACATATAAAGATTGTTATGACTTACAACCTCTCTCTTCTTTGGGTTCATAATACATTGTAAGAAACCGTGCATAGCAGAACTTACAATCATATAAAATATATTTCTCGATTTGGATGGTCGGGAAACACACCCGTAGGTGGAATTATTAATATTTACTACAATTTTATTCAGAAATGACAAAATCCAATCCGACAGGGGTTTAAACCCCTGTTGCGAAGGATTTATAATGTCAGAATTGTAGTAAATATTAGATTAAATATATTAATTTATAATTTGTATGCACATTGTTACAGCAAGATTTGGAGGTTTGCTTTCATTATCACTTATAATCGTATTTTCCCGCAACTATTCCTTATCTTCTACTTATACCATACTGTCTTACTGTAGCAGCGTAATGTATCTGATGTTTGTGGAATCCAGTGGTGCTTTATTACTTTCTTTATCATTAACTATCTTATATAAAATATGTCTTGTTGCATTGTGAAATTATTGTATAGACACCTACATGTAAAGGCCATAAATATACACATAAAAAGTGAAGGCTTTTTTTCGTATTGTATAAAGTACGCATGCATAGCATATTTTTGTAATAAGGTTGACAAGTTGCAAATGTTCAAGTTTGAAATAGGCCATTTCTAAATGAGATTTTGCTGTAGCAAAGTTGCAGCAAAAACTGGGTACTCTGCGGTCAGAGCGACCAAAGCCTAGACTGCTAAAAAGAGAGTTTTCGCTTTTAGACGACGAAACAAGTATTGGAATTGACGAGCGCAACGGGAACAATGTTAAAGACTCGTTTATCATCTTCACTGTCATCCTACCAAGATGCTCACTGTCCCCCCCCCCTCGCCGCACCGCGGAGCGGTTCTCAATAGCCATAACAGGCGTAATGTCGTAAAGCCATTTCAAGCGCTTGTTTTGGCTTCGCGGAAAGAAAACTCCTCAGAAAACTTCTAAATAACGCGCCAGAGAGAAAGCTAATGACAAGAAAGAGAAACTTTCAACAAAACGGAATAATTAATTGGCGCAAGTACTTAAACAAAACAAACCTCAAAATACTTTAAAATATGGTTTATTTAAAGAATGCGCGGTGTATTATGTTACGTCCATATTAATGATAATACATCTAAGATGATTAAACCTTCTTCGTTTTACAGGAGGAGATTCCAAACAAGACACGGAGGCGACCGATGATCAATGGTTAGAACTAAACCAAACACTCACGAACGTAAGTGATCACCTACATGTGAATATTATAGATACTATGATCCCACACATAACAAAAACTTGTAAAAATACAGCCAAACCATACACACTCAAAAGAAATAAGATCAAAAAAGGGCCAAGCTCATCTACCCTTCCACATTTGCGCATATTAATTCATGAACGTACAGCGTCCCGTAACAACATCCTTAAAAAGCTTGGCAAATAGAATTTGCAATTATTTATTTAAACGTAATAGTTCATCTAAATTCTTTTATCCCAATTAATTTTAACGTAATATCATGCAAATTCTATTTTGCCAAGCTTTTCAAGGATGTTGTTACGGGACACTGTACGTTTATGAATTAAAATGCACAAATGTGGACGGGTAGATGAGCTTGGCCCTTTTTTAGATCTTATTTCTTTTGAGTGTGTATGGTTTGGCTGTATTTTTACAAGTTCGTCTCTCGTCAAGTCTTTCGTGCTCCTTGCTGCGAAACTCAGCTGAATGACAGTTAAGCCCCCCTCTTTCAATTCTGCCAAATAATGGCGTAAAAGCGTTATCTCCTCTGGAATAATGTTCATTCTACTTTTAAGGGTAAATATACCCGGTACTGTATAATAAGCATAAGTATTATGTAAGTTTTTGTAAGTAACAAAATCTTGTCTGTTATGTGTGGGATCTTATTACTTTTTCAAGTTCCATTGCCAAATTATTAAATGTTCAAATGTAATAATTTTATCATAGTTGATTTAATTGCTATGGTATTACCAATTAACAATAGAATGGAAAATCTAGTGGTCCAAAAACTGGCTTTTTGTAAACAATGTAGACGATCATTGTCAAGTAACTATAGTTACTTGTTGTGTTATGCCTGTAAAAGGCTTATATTAAAACCTTTATTTGGAAGCCTTCCAGCAAACTTTATAAGTTTTTCTTTCAAAAGGCACTATATCACCATTACCTTAATGTCCATGTAAAATATGAACGTTGTAGCCCCACCCGTTTGGTCAGAATCGCTGGCCGATTAAAACTGACGAATTAGACCGTTGTAGTAGCAGTAGCAGTAGCAGTAGTAGCTAACATCCTTAAAGTGATTTTGAGCGTGTTTCAAGCCATTTTTCACCAAGAAGGAATCCTCGTACCCCAACCAAATTTGGCATGTGTTGTCAGGTACCTAAATCCCCTTGATTTTGATAGTTTTTAAGTTCACATCACGTTTCATGACGGCTGGGTGACACCTCGAAATCACACCAACCCTGCTAGCTGTATAAGGTGCCTGAGTGTGTAGCGCTCCGCGGCTTGGCTGCGGAGCCCTAACGGGCACCTAGATTCTAGGTTAATAAGTAAGCTCCATGTGTTTTACTATACGCAGCAGAACATGATGGTCCTTCAAAACAAACTCTTACTGCCTTCTCGCAACACAATATCAAATAATTATATCACATTGTATTCTACATTAAAAACTTAAGTTATGTCAGTACATAAATCAAAACAAATATCAAATCAAACATTACTAGCGGATGTGTGTAAAGACACGTTTTAACGTCTACAATGTTTCGGCTTTATGTGATGAAGAGGGCGCAACGTCATGTTGAATATATATATATCGTTATATTCATCTATCAGGAATCCAGGAATCCAGGAATCTTTGCAAACTATAGTTCGTACCACTGCCTCCTAGATGCTTCTCGTGGCTCCTCGTTGAACCACGAGTAGCATCAAGGATCCAGTGGTCCATACATTAAACCAGAGTCGATAAAGAAGTTTCCCCTCCCCAAAGGGGAAACTTCTTTATCGACTCTGATTAAACTAACGAGGTGGACACTGTATAAACCATGATCCAGCTCGTTGGTAGATTATTACTAGCAGAGGCTTGATTCTAAGCATGACCAGCTTGCACGATGTTCTTACGGAGAAATAATATTACCCCCACAATGATACAATGATATCAAGGAGATGAAGGTCAACCTATAGGTTCTCTGTTATATTACTACACATCCTATAGTTGAGCCCTGCTCACGCACTATTACTATACACAGTATACGGCGTCTGTGGATTCACCTCAAGATCGATATATTTAAGTGCTCTGATGTAGAGGAGGCCAGAGGTCGCGTCTAGTCCCGCCATCTCGTGATAATCTCGTTACAGAGTTACTCCCAACGCCGTGTGTACGGAAACACTATCGGAGGTAGTCGTGCTCGTGGGCCGGTTATATTATTTATTTCATTTAAAACCAACTTCGCGCGTGTCGAAAGTGCTCACTAGTCCCCTCGTCAGGCCAACTGAGACCCTGTTTCTCTCCAAAGAGCATTCAGCCTAACCGACGAAGCGATCAAAGATCTTACGAAACACTTGTTCTTTCCGAAAATCATCGTATATTTATCGATCTATTTTTAGAATCAATCAGTTTATAACAAATTGTCACAAATACTCTCTTCTGGCTTTTCTCAACTACTACTTTGTATGCGAGAGCTTCAATTTTTTTTGTGTCTATTCATTCACGTATGCTTTTCCTTCATAAAGTTCTAAATTGCCATGAAAGAACAATTCCAAATAATTGGGCGTAGTGTGTTCTTTCCAGCGATGCCCGCCTGGTTCTCTCGCACCGAGTCGGCCTCATCTGCCTAGTAACCCGGTTAGCCGTGTGTACAAACAAATACACTACGAGCGTAACACAGTGTCCATACTACGTATTGCCGCACGCGAGTCGCAAGCATGACGATCGACATGTAAATACGCGCCCATTCTCGTCTGGGAAGAGAGGCGCAAAGAGGAGACCCACACTCAATTAACCAAACAACCACATATAAAATAGAAGCGGAGATATTTTGAGGGAAAGCAGTCTGGCCAATGACCCCCATGCAGCATCCGGCGTTGCCATGGCGACCGTATGGATCCTTGTTTTGGCGCGAAGCGTCGTGACGTAGCGTTACGTCACGCGCATGCGCGGTGCGTGTACGTGGAGCTTCCATTAAGTTGATTGTTCCGGGTTTATTCTGGGTAGAATGTGAGCTTTCACACGTTACCCTTTGGCCCTGCCTGAGTACAAGTATAATAACGGGATTGTGCATGGCCGGTTTGTTTTAAACAAAGCATTAATTAACAATTATATTTGTTGGCAAACAGCTCCCAATTGAGTATTATATTCCTTGAATTTCGAAATGAACCACAGGAAACGATCAACAATAAATAACATTGGGTTATAATATGTTAAAATCTACAGGCGGGCTTAGAGACAATGCCTTAGATACTCTTTAACAGGTGCAAAATACGTACACTTGAAAAGGATTTTAGTCTATTATCTACAATAGACTCAATCGTTAAATTTGTTGAAATGCTACAGTATACAACACAACCGAATAAAAGTGCAATTGACTTTTACAGGGATAAATTGACGATTTAGATTGTAACATTTTCTTGAACTGTGTTTCCTGTTACTAAAACACCATTGCACCATGCTATTTGTCCAACTGTCTGCTGCAACTAATGTATTATATCATATTTTGTTTATGATAATAAGTATAATACTCTTTGTTTTATTACGAACTACACGGTGGAAAATGTAACCGTTTATAATATTGTAATTTGCAACTGTATTTAATAAATCACAAATAAAACTAAATTTTAATTTAAATATTCGTACGCAGCATATTATCATTAAAATGTGACGTCAATAATTTCATATCAAAACCGATATCAATAATGCTTATGGTAAATATCATAATCAAGATTAAATAGAAAATAAGCATCAAATACCAAACGAAAATCGATATCATTAATGCATAGAAGAGAATCGCTAGACGCCCCAACACCACATGTAATGTTGTTAAATTTAAATCGTTCCTAGAACGTAATAGAGAACAAGATAGCTGTTACATTCATCTGTATGAACATATCATTATTGTTAATCCGAGTAATGTTTGTAGTTGTTGAATTAATCAAAATCGATACCGCACATCATTCTTTGCTCGGCTATTTTCCTGATTCAATATTTATGTAACAACGTGATACAACACAGCAAACTATCCCAAATTAGTGGTGATCGAGTCTTGTTTTTTTAGTTTAACGACTCCCGAGTACTAAAAATAACTCGAGTTTTGAGTCCGGTTCGAGCCCGAGTTGGTACTTCGCTTTTTAATTTTTTTTAATTTCACTATTACTCTTTCAACTATATTTGCAATATTAACAATATTTTTTTAATTTCATCTATGTTGTGTGTAGACTCCAAAAGTAAATATGGGGTAACATCTAATCGATTTTAAATTGTTATCTCTCTAGAGAATTATGATTATGCCAATGTACGAACGACATTAGGGCTGGGCCATTACGATATAACACAAAACTTCCAACATCAAAATGTTATTATTTGTGGGCCTACTATTAAGTCTGAAAAGTGTTGCCACAAATGCATATAACTATTTTCATGTTTTCACGTCCGCATTGAAGGACCCGGCTCCTCCACCAAAAACGATTGTATTCTCTATTTCGAGTAGCAAGTGTTCGAGTTCGAGTCAAGTACCAGGTACTCGTTTTGAAATGTCGTGTACTAGAACTTGCGTGTCAGGGGTTGCTGTTGTCAATGATCCCAAAGTTGTATACTGATCTGGTTGTCTTGTAGGATGTAGTAGAACATGAGCTTTCACTACAACAGACAACCCTTATTATAAGCCTCGCGTTTAGAGTACAATTTCAACAAGTTTAATGTGGAAAACGATTTATCTCAATTTTAGATAATTTAATTTTTAACTCTGAGCATTTAAAAGTGTTTTATAGTACACATCATTTCCATAACAAGCTAAATTTTATCCACTTTGAAGAATTTGGTTTTTAAATTACAAGCGGAATTAATTGAAATAATAATAATATGAACGAAAGTGCTATGAGCAAGCTTTACTTTTAGCAGAATAAAACAAAACTCTAACCTTTTGGACCAAACAAGCTCAAACTAATTAACGTTTATTATTAAAAATAAGGTAGCGTTTTTTAAAAGACAGTTAATGGGCAATTAAAGCCTGGTAGAACGTAGAAGGAAAACGAAATAAAACTAGCGTTGGCTCTGTGTAGCACTCCTAAAACTAGTTCATTCAGGCGAACTATTCGAAAGTAGTTGTTTACTTTCTAGAGTCAATAGCAACAGGCTATTTTAACCCGCCCATGCGGATATCACGCATGTACCAGTGTTTGTCTAGGGTATGTACGCTATTAGTCTGCTGGGCGGGCGGGCCGACCGGGCGCACGTTGCGGAAGTGTGGGCTCGAGGACGGAACACACATGGGTGTCGGCCACAGTGTACTGCGGTAGTGTCCCCTCACCCCTCAGAGTAGGGGGAGGGGGATTGTACCTACTCATTTGTCCGGGGACAAGATGAGAACAAGACCCGCAAACCGTAGTGTCTTTCCACGAGGTTATTTAACTAATTGATAAGTATAAGTTACACACCACATATTAACAACAAACGATACTAAAATGTTAAGCAAACGTCACACACGAACAATAAAATCCGCATCGCAACAATGAACAATATTATACAACAACGTTTGTACATTATTAGACCTGAAAAACTAGGACGCCTCAACCGGTTAGATCAAATTGCGGCGCCTCTAATATTGTAAGCTAATAATATTAGTTTATGTTGTGTTTGATGATTAAGCGAGCGAAGCGAGCGTTTCCATTTAACTCTGCCGGAAAAAAATAGTCACTGGTTTTGTTTTTTGTTTTTGTTTTTGTTTTTTTTGTTTGTTTGTATGTCTCGCCATAACGTACGAACGGAGGTTCGGATCGAGTTAAAATTTGGACCATCCGCAAGCTTCGTTCTGGATTGAATGACATTCATTAGTTTTGTGGCAAAATCGTTCAAAAAGTTACAAAGTTACATTAAAGTTAATCGGAAGTTTTTTTTCAAACTAAACGGCGACAAAATCTGAGGTGGCCAAATCATTTAGAATGTCCGTCCGGTCATGAATATGTCAATTTTATTTTGATCCGATAAGTAGTGTAGATGGAAATTACATTTTAACAAAAGTAACGTTACCATGGCAACGAAAAGTCGCACGAGGTTTCTGGCCACTATGCACTGCCACCTAGAAGTAATCAAAATACTATCAAGGAAGCAGTGTATTATTTGTTGCCAAAGAGTTAAAATAGTTTTCTAAAGGAAATGATGTCAAGGTCCTCTAGATGGCGGTGGATTTTATCCTCAAAGTAAAGGCTTACCCATGGGTTTACCCAAATACCTTGGTAATAATAAATAATATTGAAAACATGGCCCCGTGGACAGCGAACGTCGCAAATTTTAAAATTTAAAAAAATGTGCAATGTGGGTCTAGCTATAGCACGTGCTCGCTTATCAACGCGTCCAACTGAGCGTTTCCTAGTTACATTGTTCTCTTAAAAGAAATCGATAGCGATGTCAGTAATAACAAAATAAGGTTGTTTATTTGAATATTCATTATTGGAATGAGTAAGTTTACACACGCGTATTTTGAACATTACAGAGTTGAGATATTCGCTGGAGGCGTTAATATAATATACAATGGAATAAACTGTGCATTACTCGAGGAAACGTTGGATGATTAGGCTGCATAATTCGTGGATAAGCAGGCAACAAACATAGTCAATTTAGATTTAGTATAGTTGCAAGTTGAGTATTTGGAACGGCTAAGAAAAAACAATCCAGATAATTAAATAGCCGGGCATAATGAGACGTTTGAACGTAGCTCTCCCTTGAGACGAGTTTGCAAAGTGATGAACCGGATGTTCTGAACCGGAACAACTCTAGCCTATAACAAAGTGAAATTATGTGTCGAGTACATTAACTCGCTTTCTTTCAAGCTTTTACCAAGCGATCCGGTAGTATAAAAACAAGTCTGTTTTAGCAGAACTTTATTAATACAAGTATAATTTGACTAATGCTTCGTATTTAAATGAAGATTATATCTTCAAAGAGCTGTTTTATTCAAACAAGGCGCTCACAAAGAAGACCAAATATTGGCTGTTATGACTCAACATATTTCCACCCCTAGGCAAGATCTGCCAACAACAATTTCCATTGGATGAAAAATCCCTTAAAAAACGTTTCTCAAATATTAAAATCTCTTTGATATTGTGGAATAATAAATAAGTACTACTTAAAAGTAATTAAGAATTTAAAACTTACTTGCGTTAAGTGTTTTCCAAACGCTTTAAATTTCATTTGTAAGACATAGTCAAAAAGAACCCTTTTAAATTGTGGATCCTGCTAAAATGGGGCATTCTAGAATCCAAGTTCTATTTTGGATCAGGCGGAGTGACCAATTGACGATCAAACTGTCATCACTCATTTAATTATCAGATCAATATCATTAATTTATCTGGCGATTATAATTCATGCTAATATTTAGGAGAATTGTGGATGTTTATTACCAACTACGCGTGCTGAGCGAAATGTATCAGAGCTAAGTCGTACTGTGTCTTATTTGAGAGCAAGAATAAATTGGGGGGGGGACGTCGTTCATGCTACCTTTCTACCAACTCAACAAAGATCAGTCACCTAGAAGCCCCGATGTGTCTGTATTCGAGAGGGAATGTGGGGGTGAACTTTATAAACTAGGCTACAGGCAACGCCGGCCATGTGTTTTAGAACGGTGCAACATATTATACTAGTGAGGAACCTCGTGTTTGGTATTCGTGTTATTTTTGTATGGTAATCCTGTGCAAAGACAACATTTAGGCCTACTCGACTTTCATCAAAATGTATAACATTAGGGCTATTTATAAGGACAATTTAATTTGACTGAGGAATACCTCGGAACACTGCCTCAGTCAGGATTGCCGGTGGGGGTTATCACAGGGACCTTGTGAATAAATCCCGCACGTTTCACATGGGCTACCTCTATAGGTGATTGAGTGGTTTAGTGGTGTAACCTTGCAAAGAGTTCAAACAAGCCAACAACTAAACTAGCCAACAACTGGCCGGTTGATCAACCCGAATGGAGCAACAGAATGTCAAATGTGTGTGAGTGTTTGCTGAGTGCTCATTACGGCCTGGTTTCAATGAGTTTAACACGCGGTGGCCTGCCTGCCCAAATAGTTAGCGGCGCTGGATAATTCACAGTGATTTCACCCGTCGACGGTGTCAACAATCACCAACATGACTGAGCTGGATTGTAGATTGCCCTGGTCTGTTAACACGGGGCTGACGCTGAGTGACCGATGTGTCCAGCTGTCAATCAAGCCCTTGAAACATTCATTCTCGCTCGTCATCTTATGATTCGTTGCTTGCAAGACGTCTCGTGTAGTAGCGAGGTTAACTCGTTAGAGATGTTTATAAGTGGGAGTTCTTACAACAGTTTGTGTGAAATAGAACAGGGCTGTTGCTTCTCAAATTTAAAATTCCAAACAAAAAGTTGAGCTAACCGGCATCTTATGTCTTCTATTATCTGTATTTTTCATGAATGGCATTGTGTATATTATGTTATAAATAAAAATTGTCTGGACCGGCACCTCCACCAAAAACGTATGTAAATCCTGGACCGGCACCTCCACCTTCTCAATAAAAAATCCAAAAGTCGCTTCCCACTTATTTTTATTATCGGTTCGTCCCCCAAATGGACCCGAAATTTCGGGTAACCAAACACCACTATTTTTTAATGGGTGAACCAGGAAATTTATATCTATTTATGATGATGAATACAAGGTGGACATAAGAATTATATAATTATACTAATGGCCTCATAATCGAACCGAGAGAATGAGACCTTGTAAGCTCTCCGGCTAATCCTCAATGGTGCAGACCAAACCGCCAACCTACCTCACAACCGCGAATAAACCGCGGCTTCGGCCAGACCACAGCGCACATGTCGAACTTGAGAAAACTATGATATTGCAAACTCGTCATCACCTCCATCAGAGTCTAGGCCAACCTAAACTCCTCGTACAGTTGTGTTGGTAACTAGTTACAAATGTTTTTAGTTTAGCTCGTTTGCTAGCAAACTACCTTAAGACGTAGAAGCGAATTCTGAGTTTATTGGCTGAGTTAAAACAAAACAAATGTAGCACAGCGAATGGAAGCAATCACAAGCCACTATAACATCTAACACATTGAAGGACAACATTCGTGATGGCGCTTACTCCTAAACGGGTCAGAGGTGCCTTTTAAGATTCTGTGTACTCGAAGCAACTTCAGAAAACAAAATAGTTTGAGTATGTTGAACTCGGTCGTAAAGAACATTTCTCTCGTCCTAATTGACACCAAGTAGTCTTCCTTAAAGAAAGACTTATTTTCAGTAATATTTATTAGTGATATTTTAGTGATGTTAATTTTTAAACGCTATAACAGCCATGGCATTGTAATTGTTGTCTACATAAATAAAAAAAATATTTCAGTTCTTATTGAGAGTCTACCCACTCAGTCACATGATTGACTTTCAGTGGGGTACATTAAACTTTCAAGTAGACCAAGGCAACCCTGTTGGCGCCGACACCATCGACGAGCGAACAATGACCAACTAGAGACCTGTATATATATTAAGTAGAAAACACCGATCAATCAGGCTGGACACGATTCCACCCGCGGACAGCACCAGAATCAACAAGGCTGATTCGGAACTACATTAGAATTTATTATGTGCCTCGTTGCTAGGACGGCTCCAAAATAACCGTTTACAAATTCCTAAAGTCAAGAACTGTTGAAATTAAAGCCAAATCAGAAGTTAAAAAATTTCTGCTAATCGAACCCTGGAATTTCTACATTGGAAGCAGAGACGATGACCACAAGATTAAAGAACCATGCACCTGCATTTACTCCCACTCGACTGCACCTCAACCACACGAGCCACAATATGATAAGCCACCGCATGAGCCACCGTGAGCGGCCCTACTCCCGTGATTGCCTGGTATAAGTTTTTAATTCTGTTCACAGCAATGAGCAATATATTTCACTACTTCTCATTTGACCGAACACGATAAAACCCACGCCACGATGCTAGTTTGTACATCAGCCTACCGCGGGCTACGCTCTCGGTAACGCCCCAATGGTTTAAAAACAAATATCTTTTGAAGTTTCTCCGCAGTAACTTGTGTTGTTTGCGGGGGTTAAAGCGCTCCCAAGTATATTGTTTAAGTTCTGCACAGCTTATTAACGATAAAGGAAGGGAGATTGAGATTATATTTAGCTGGATCTAGACTTCTAGATCTAAGATTCGTTATGAGTTTACTTCTTGTTATAAAACTCCTGTACACAACTCCGAACATAGATGTAATAAGGAGAACATTAACAATGTCGGAATGATAACGCAACGGTCGTATATTGCCAGTATGAAATAACCTCATTATGAGGAACTGATTTCATTATGTGAGTTTATACTTCGCTATAACTTTTCGAAAGTCTAGAGAAGATACAAATGTAGGTTACGCTTCGTCCACATACACCTGATCCTGTAGTGGAATAGTGTAGGAGTTTGGCCTTGACAAGACTGGCTAGCACCCTTAGGCTCTACACCCCCCAGCACTAGCAGTGACGGACCCTAGTGGAGGAGCTTGACCTTGACAAGACTGACTAGCACCCTTAGGCTCTCCACCCCCCGACCCTAGCAGTGACGGATCCGGAGACGATTTGTTTTAACGTGTATTTTGTTTAGTTATAAATAAAACTGATTTTCCAAAAAAAAAAATTAGTACATTAATGCACAGAATATAATGAAATGTAATAGAGCAAGTTTGATTTCATTTCATTTCAATGCCTATAACACAAGCTTGTTAATTGTTCGTATTAGTAACCCTCCCTACACAAACTGGTCTGCATCAAGTTCCAAACATCGTCAAGCTAATGTTTTAAAAGTTATGTTCACAAACCGGGTGAAATTGACACTAACATTTATACGCACTCTCTCGGTGATTTCTAAAACGTGATATCTGTTTAACATTCTGCACGACGTTAGTTATACGTTAATCTAATATTGCGCACGGCAGGGTAGGGGGAGCGTCGCCCCTCCCGACTGCTACACGGAGTAAATATATAATGCGAGTCTTTCCAGTAATTTGGAAGAGAGCTGCATGGCTGAAAGTGTAGTGAGTGAAGTACAATACAGCTGTTGTCCTCTGGGTTCGCTCCCGAGATCAATAAACCAAGTCCGCATATTATTCGAGGCAATCGCACACACGAGACGACCGCCACTCGTTCGTCACGAATTAATTGAGTAATTTTGAGTCGAGCGGTAATGATGTTATGTGTGACAGGAATGGCTTTCAATTTGCATAGTTGAAAGCATTTCTACGGGGAAGATGTTTATTAAATTTAAATCAACTGTGTTAGTGGAAATATGATGGGGTTAATTGCGGGTATGAATAAAACGGTGGAATTATACAAGATCTTTTACAGATTAACTCTACGTAAAGTTGTTTTATTGACATGTTACCCCATTATACAACCACTAACTATGTTTTATTCATCATCGTGTAATTTTATAATCAGGTAATCGTAGTTAATGGTTTATGGTTTAATTATCATCCATTGCATTCAAGCAACGCATATTTTAGTTTTGCTGAATATACTGGAGGAAAGATTACGTTAGAGGTGAAATGTAACACTCCAGGCAACAAATAGATTTGTCATGTTGTGTTGAGTGCGAGGTACATGTTAGAGTGACACGTGCGTGAGTTATTAGCCTCGTGTTCGAACCTGTCACCTGTGCATACATAGAGGAGGATGAATGAGAGAAACTTTCAAATCTGTACAATGTTATTTTCTTACTTGTTACGGATATGATGCAATAGCTCAAGAATAAACACAACCGTGATATTACGTTACACGATTTATCTCGACACTTTACTTTACTTTATTTTAATTTACTTTTTCTGTACTGCTTTACATTGAAACCAAACTCGGCCCATAAGTAAAATTAGACAAATACTTGTTCTCTCGTTTCATTCGTATTCTCTTGTATACGAAATTCAAATTCAAATTCATTCAAATTTTATTAATAGCCAACATTAGGCCTACAGTAAAATTGCTATGATATGTACAAACTAAGGCTATATTAGTTAATTATTACATTAATTATTGTTACTTATTATTATAGGGTAGAATAATTTGTGAGTGAGTATCTCACAAAATTGCATCCTGCTTGATACAGCAATTGCATTTTCCAAACACATCAATAATTTTTTTTTTTTGGAGTAAGTAAATAAATCCTTATCCCAGACAATATAAACTTAGTGGCCATCACAAAGTTTTTATTATAATATGATATGCTATGTGTCTGGAAATAAAACTTACATACTTACCTAGTTACTTACAAGATCTTTGTAGAGGCTTGTTGAAAGAGGGAAGTGATTGCAGGTGAAACCATTCTGTTGTGTGCTTGAACTAATAGGTTTGAGACGGCCTACCGGTCGCGTATACTCAAGACCGTGCCCCCCCCCCTCCAACCCTAGCTCGCGGCTCGCTGTACAGGCTTAATTTCGTTGTTTATGATTACATTTGTTAATTCTCTCTCTCTCCCTCTAGAATACAGTCACTAAAAACTCAACAACAAACATAATTTACTGTTTTGTAAAGTAATGGGATATTTCACTTCGCTTTCTCCCCTTGAAATAAAGTTTGACTTTACCCTCCACATACTACGATAAGTTAGAGAGTTTGATGTTTACTCTACTGCAACATTATAAGCAAAAAGAGTTACGAGGACTCTACTTGAACCATGATCGCAATTTGTTGAAATGTACTTTAAGACGACAAGGATGAAGAACCCTGAAATTGAATTTGATATATGTGGTTGCATATATATAGTGGTAGCGAGTGACCCAACCCAAAACATTCGAGACTTCTTCATCAATTTCCCGTTAAATTAACAATGGCATCACCCCCTGCTACGACCGACGAACCGCCATGGCAACATGACATCAAACCATTTCGGAGTTTTCAAATAAGAATATTGCTATTGATGATATATGGACAATATTTAACAATTTAACTTTATACTTTATTATTTTAATATTCTACCGCAATACGTTAGAGCTTTAACGAATTAGTCACGAAAATAGCAAAAAAGAGCATGCTCCAAACAACCAAAATAACATTACCCGTGGTCTGCATGGCAACGTATGCCATGTAACACATATATTGGGAAATACTATAACAATTAACAAAATAAATGTTTAAACTGTTATTTTATTGCAGTCCACTGACACGTTCATTGTACATATATGGGACAATACATAACATTAACATAATACGAGGCAGTTACAGTACATCAAAATAATATCAATTGTTCGAATACAAAATACAAAATATAAATAACAAATGCATTAACAAACCAAGTTTAAGTGTTAGAGAATCCATTAAGTCTAAGGGAATACAATTTTGTATATCGAGCTTTAATAATTTAGAACGGCTTATAAAATTGTTACGTGATTAATTTTGAGTAATACGCTTTATTTAGAAGCCGGAATTTTAATTTATATTTAACCTAGTATCTGTAATTTTTTCCCTTTGTTAGCATTTATTTAAATAAAACAAAATAAATTAATTGTATTCTGAGTCTACCTACTCAGTTATATAACTGATTTTCAGTGGGGGACAGTAAATCAAAGTGACTAAGCCTACCCTGTAGGCCCAGACGCAATCGACGAGTGAGCGATAACCAACCAAAGATCGATATTTTTAACAGTAAATATAGCAATCAGTGGTATGGACAGTGCGAACACCCGCGGATCAACGCCAGAATCAACAAGGCCGATTCAGAACAATTCCGAATTTATTATGTGCTTCGTTGTTATGACGGGTGAAGTCACCGTTTACAAACTCCTAAGACACGAACTGTGGACTTAAGTCCAAATCAGAAGTTCAAAAACTTCTGACTTTGGCAAGAATCGAACCCTGGACCTTCTGCATTGGAAGCAGATACGCTAACAATAAGACCAACGAGCCACACAACAAGACCAACGTTCGTTTTTTTGTGAGCATATCTATCAAATACAGAAATAAAAAATAAATAATTCATCTTTAGAGATCAGGAATGATGTTTAGTAAATCTTATCATTTAATACAACTCTACTTTAACCATGCATTTTAAAAAATGTGAATTTCACAATGCCATCATAAATACGCCTAGCATGAATAATATAATACCACAAGGAGAAAATATTTTAACAATGGATATTTTGAATTATTCTCTTTGAAAAAAAAATAATATGTTAATGTGTAAAGGGGCTAAACGTATTAACTCAAAAATAAACCTGAATGACTATTAAAACAACAAAATTCCAAAATCG